>JBBPUG010000690.1:0-17160 GCA_038094535.1 Tubosaeta aff. alveolata | reverse complement strand
GGCGGGGGGGTACAGATGTTCAGCTGGGGGGCATTTCGTCTCGGATGCGCAACTGGGGTTGTAACGGTAGAGCCAATGTATGTACTTGTCACTTATCTTATCTTGCTTCCGAAACATCCCAGATAACTCGGAGTTGCCGCTGAGTTTCGGCGTCAATACGAGCAAAGACTGACTCGGAGACCCTGCACTTGTTGCGCTCGTGCTCGCCTGCGACGGCGTAGACCTCCTGCCCGGTCTCGGTTTCGCAGGCGTGCTCGTATTGTTCGGCGTCGAGAACGACACGTCAAAGGGTGCATCCGCTTCTGGTGAAGGGGGTTCACTCGGAATGGGGGGATGTGGCGTGCGCGTCGGACGGAGTGGTCGGGGCGCACGAGGGGAAGGCGACGGTGAACGGGAGGGGGGGGAGGGTGAGATGCGCCGGCGCGACGGGCCAGCTGGCTGCGAGCGCGAATTCCATCCCGACAAGCGCGAGCGCGAGGCGGCAAAGGCAGCCATTTCTGCATCCGCGTCGACTGGCTCGATCCATCCTGTGAGATGCACTCGTCGTGGCGTCGGGGTCGGCGGCGCACACGGGTCCTGCTCGTCATCGTCTTCGGCTGGGTGGTGAATGTCCGACGAAAAAGAACCAAGCGCACGGATGTACGACGGGTCCTCGAGTTCGTGTATACGCTTCGGACGGAATGTGGGGGGCTGATCGTCGTCCTCCTTGTATCATTTGTCGAGGATCATGGAGCTGAAGTGTGTCGTTGGACGCCTCTTCCAGGTTGTCTGCATTGGACGCGCTCGTGCGGGAGGATATACTGCGTGCGTGGATAGAGAGGTCGGTGCTGGTCGTCGCAGAGAGGGAGAGGGGGAGTTCGGGGGAGTGTACGAGCGGATGGCGGGGGACATCCATGATGTGAGAGAGGACCGACAGGTCTGGGTCTACGTCTGGGTTGATCGCTTTTTGTGTGGGGGATGGCCTGAGGAGGAGCGAGGTGGACAAATCCACCGACTCATCGCCGTAAGAGTGGTAGTTCGAGTACAGGGAACGGGAATGGTGAGAAGAGGATTTGGTATGAGGTAGGATGCCCTTGCGGAGTGCAAGCCAGCAGAGGAGTTGGCCGATAAAGATGGTTTTCTCCCAACCGCCGTCTGCGAGTCATTCTGGGTCGACTTGGCCAAGGCCGATGTCGTCTGCCCATCCGTCGACGCTGACACCGCCAGCACCGGTGAGTGTAGATTCGTCCGGGTCTGAGGATGTCGCACTCGAGGACGCCGAGCAGAACGAGCATGGCGCGTGATTTTGCATCCCTCGTGCGCGACTGTCTGATGGCTTGCGGAATGGGAAGACATGCGGCGATGATGGACTCGAATATGGCGAGGAGCAGCGACGGGGTCAGATCTGCTGGGTGGTCAACGTTGAACGGGATTTGGAGTGTGTCGAGGAGGAGGTTGAGATTGGGGACGAGGGAACTGGCCATGGGTGGCTGTGTCACTACACTCTTCTGATGGCTACATTTGACTACGTCGACTTTCCAGCAGACGCTATTCGATTGAAACCTTCCAGTTGTGAACCAGAAAATAAAATACCGACAGAACTGCCAACTAATCAGAAACACCAACATGAACCAAAGTCGACGCTCGCACTCGCACCCCAATTCTGGCTCAACTCACCCGCCATCGTCATCGCTCCAAATCCACGCCAACACCCACACGTGCTGCTCTCCACCAGAGACCCCCTCTCGGTCCCCATCATGACCGCCAACTTTCACTGCTTCATCTCCAAAGTTGGACCCGTCTTTTGGCTCCAGGACCCTGGAAACGAGGCTGGAAGCGCACCACCGTCTGGCTTGCTGCCTACGCATTCTTCTGTACGTCCCTTTCTCTGCTTGGTGTCATGCTTTTCTATTACCCTGATCCAGGCGCACCCCAAGCACAGATCAACGGAAACAGTACAGTCGACTGGCAGGCCAATGTGTAGGCCATTCAGAACCTGATGGGTGCCTTGTGAGTCCTGTTCTCCCAATCCATGTATCATCTTATCGCGTCACCAGTTCCGACGCACACAATGCCATAGTCCCCCTCTTCCCCTTTCTTCTCCCCCCTCAGACTCCTTCTCCGCCCGCACCTATGCCCAAATCACAATCTGTCTTCTCCCTACTCCGCCACACGACCCCACCCGACGCTCCCCCGATCCCCCTCAACCCACTACGGACACCCCCGCCCAACCCCACCACCCCCTTCTGATCGCCGTCCTGCTCTCTTTCATCCTCCTCCTTCCACTCCTCATGACTGACCTTCTTCCGCTTCGTCTCCTCTTCTTCCTCGCTGGTGCAGGCACCGACATTGCTCTCCATCCCCGTATCCGCGGCCCACTCACCAGCACCCTTCTCCCCGCCCTCTCAGGCACCGGCCCAGGCCTCTCCTTTACCCTCTCCATTGTTCCTCCTCGCCCTCCTCGCCTCCCTTTTCTCCGCTTCTCACCCCCGCACACGCATACATTCACATTTACGTGCACGATCGCACCGCGCGACGTCTACCTCTTCCGGAGACTCGTCGACAACGATCGGCTCGCCGACCCCGTGTGGCGTGCCCCCCACTCGCAGGTCGAGTTGTGGGAGAACGAGCGGTGGTACGACGCACCCAAGAGCAAGTGGGCCAAATCGGTCGTGATCCCCTTGACGCCGCGGGAGGCCGAGGACGAGGGCGGGGCGCGGCCAGATGAGGCGTCCTCCACGGGCGACGCGGGGACGTGGTCCAAGGCGCATCTGCGACCCAGCGAATGCGTCAGGTGGACACGGGGCAGGGATGGCTGGAGCGGCGTCAGCGGACAAGTGAGGTGCGTGTTGCGTGCTGCTGCTCGGGTTGCGACTCACCCGCGCATGGCGTGCAGCAGCAATCTCACGTTTTCGCTCGCGCCCGGGTGGGCGTTTGTCGAGACCGAGGGCTGGCGGTCCAATCTAGTCGCCAAGTGGGCGGTCGGGGAGGACGCGGCGGCGGATGGGACGGGGGTGCGTCAGAGCATGTGTGAGGGGGCAGACCAAGGTGTGTTGTCACGGTGGTGCGCATGCGTGTGTGTTCGGCTGAGCCTTGGCGTCTTAGATGGCTGGACATATACGACAGACACCTGGACCCATCCCAGACTGGACGGCCGGCCGAGCGAGGGATGGGTGACCCGTCGTCGTCGTCGGGTGCGACGTGTGTATTTCAAGGGAATTGTGTAATGACCGTGAATTGTAGGTATCATGCACGAAGACAAACATAATCGTTACCTTACAGACAAAGAACTACTGTCAATTATGGACGCGTTGATCTGCCTGCTGCAGTCCAGTGAGTTAACGGTCATGGTCCACCTCAACATTAGCTAACACCCTGGCAAGAATACGCCCAGGACCAGGGAGCCATTATCAAGGCGCTCGATTCCCCGGTCGAGATTCCCGGTGCGGAACCTATCACCTGCAGGCTTTCCAAGACATTGCAAATTTTGGGTACGAAACATACCACCTATTGTGTCGGACACAGATACATCACTTCTAGATTCGCAATTCTTACTTGGTGCACTGTATATGTTGAAGATCTTGGCACAAATCCCGGAAGGTAAGTACTTGCATGAATATCGGCAGATAAAAAGCTAGTGTTGACATGCGCTGCGTCAGCGAAACCATTGTGTTCGAAAGTGAAGCCTACGCTCAGGAGACTAGCGCAAAAGGATACACAACGAATTGGTCTCCTGTCCTTCGAAATATTATTTATCCTCTACAACCCGAAATCAGAAAAAGAAGAAGGTAGGTTATACACACTCAGACCTCTACTATGTATTTCCCGATGTTCTATATTTCAGGGCAACTGGACATGGGCAACGCAAACGTTCGAGTACATATAGCCGGAGCTCTGGCCCGCTTGAGCGCAGACGGACTTGATTCAACCGATGGACAAAGTCGCGATACAGATCCCATGCGAAAAACTTTGCGTAACCTCTATGGTGTCGGTGAGTGAAGCTCATAGTGGCTCTTAGCGAGATTTAGTCAAAACGTTCTTGTTTTAGGCACCTCCGAACTCAACGAGCAGCAGAAGGGGTCTATTAGAGAATTGAAAGAGGCTGCTGAAAAAGATAATGCGTGGGAGCGCATCACTGCCACCTCGGCACTTCTGAAGTTGTGCGAGAGTGGGTCTGATTTTCATGGGCCAACGATATGAACTGACGCTTCAGACGTTCATAAGCCAAGCACATCCGGACTTATCTTTGCGAGTCTGAGATTGACTTGGTAGGTGTTTTCATTCGCCAGCTGAAGGGAAAGGACAGTGCATTGCTTGCTGCAAGCGTGTTGGTTACCTGTCAGGAGAAATATAGTAAGCAGAATGGTGCGGTGACGTGCATGCGAAGCCCACAATTCCACTAGATGAGATGAAAGAGCTCGTCAAGGGCAATGAATTCCTTCTGGAAAACATTGTGGAGATGTTACGACATGACTACTCTGACGATGCCGTTTGTCAAGCGGACGGATTTTGGACCATCAAAGTCTTGATCCAACTAGGTAATGGGTCATTCTTGATGACCTTGTGCCGTTTACTGATTTCTGAACTAGGCAGACTTCAGGAAAAGACCAAGGATCACAGCATTGTTGAGGCTCTGAAGGAGAAGCTACTCAAGAGCAAGCTGAGGGAGACCCACACGAGCCTGATGTGCCTCGAGATTTTGTGATCCTTTGGTACGTACGAGAATAATAATAACAGCTTATCGTAGCTGATGTACTCTCTAGGCAAGCACGATACTGAAATGCTTTTCAAAGAGAGTTTGGAACGTTTGCAGAAACTAGGATGGGATGGCCAGAAAACCGGACTGAGAATTCTCTCGGCGTTAGCTCAGACAGATATTCGTTTACATATTATGACTGACGTTTTTCCTAACGTTCCACGACCCTAGAGCACGGCATGACGGCTATTGGCGATGGAATACGCGGGATCATCCAGATGCTTCTTCCGGCTCACTCGTCCACTCAGTCGACTGCTTCTACGTCCGCAGCAAATCCTACCGAGTCACCGATCCAACCAGTGCCGATGAGTCCTAAGTGCCTGCAGACTCTACCTTATCGGGTGCACTACCCAAACCAGCTTCTCGCTTGATGGGGCCTGCATGTGTTCTGTGGGTCCTAGTCCTGGACAGCGAGTAATATCTCTTTCGTGTTCGGACGACGAGCTGATCCGGTGATGTAATGTTCCAGAGAATTTACGTGGCCGTATGCACGACATCCCAGAATACACTGAACTGAAGCATTTATGTCTCACTGGAACGCTTTTTGACGAACGTCACATATCATGGTGGGGCATTTACACTCCAGATCGAGGTGAGCTGGTCTTTCTTTCCTTTTCATCGAGCAGTGACCAAGATTTGTACTTCCGATCTTTCAGCCAACGTCATGGGCGTGCTTCACAAGATGTTTGAAGTTGTCAATAAGAAACTCCCGGATGACAGTCTCATATCCATCAGAGATGTCATACTGCCCCATATTCAACATTGGGGCCTACTTTTCAATGCAGTCCTGGCGATTGTCGCTTATGTGATTATTTCGACCGTGGCTTGGGGAATGGTCATGGTGGGATGGTGTGTGATGGCTTGCTATTCCCCGAGTGTAGTGGTGTTGACGGAGATAATCATCTAGGCTCTTGAAGTTGTTGACGTGCTTCAAGTCTTCCCGACCGCCTGGAGTCAAGGTTGAACGTGAAAGCAGGAATGGTCTCGACACACATGTGCATGAGGCCGCCTTAGGTAACAATGAACCTACCCGGTGACTGTGATTGTTCGCGGAGAAAGTGCAGTTACTCAGCGACGCATTGGTGGGGTTGATCAGAAAAGTGTTGCAATCTCTCGTACCACCTGTCGAAGGCTCGAGTAACGTTGGTTCTATGACAGAACTATTGATAAGTTCAGTCTTCTATCCTATGGTTCTTGTTACTTGCGGGAATTGTACATGGATATGATGCAAAGAGTAAATGTCGTAATAAACAAATGATGCCGAGTTAGTAGCGACTTGGCTAGATTGTAATCGTGACCTAGTCTCGTAACCCCGCATACACCACCCACAAAGTTTCGTTCTGCAGAGCAGAGCCTAGTTATGAGAAGTTCTAGTACAGTACGTAACAAAAAAGATGGTCTACATATGTTTGGAAGGGTGGTTGCATCCCTTCACTCGCCAGGTTATCGTGACCAGCTGCTGCCGCGCTCTCACTCTCGTGGCAATGGTTGTACCACCCTCGTCCTCGTCGTCCTTGTTGTATTGGTGCGAGGAGGCGCGGGGCTGCTGCCCTGCTCTCGTTATCCTCGCCGTCATAGTAGCCTTGGTCGGTGTGCCGTTGCTCCCATCGTCATCGTTCGTGCATGATGGGCGTCGCCCTCGCCTCTTCGTTATAACTGCGGCTCCTTTTCTCTACGTCATCGTTGTGGTGAGCACGCGGAGGCATCATCATGATCGTACACCCTCATCCAGTTGTCGTGTCGTTGCATTGCCTTCGCCCTCCTTCGTTCTTGGAGTGAGCCCAATGCTTGCACTCAATGATGCATTGATGCGCTGACAGGGATCTCCTCCTTTGATGAACGCGATCGACACAACAGTACTTACACGCGATCTTGCGCAGCATGGGTAGTGCAATGACACGGGAAGGGAGGGCTACGAATTCTACGAGTGACGAAAAACATGTGCTGCAATCAGAGGGCGATATGGCCACATCTTATTGCAAGATTGAAGGGGATCCTGTATGCCAAGTGACATTTTGTCTACAAGGTGGCGAGAGAGACCGCACGACAATTAGTGACACCAACAAAGATGGCCTCGCCATCATGACCATGCCCGGCACGATCGACCGGTACTTGTGGATTGCTTGTTTCGGAATGTCTTTAAACAACGTGTTTTAAAGGTGCTCGATTGTGGATGCACTGCGCCTATCAATACAAGTATAAGTTGGATAACGATTGCACCCACATCAACACCGACTTTCCGCAACCCCTTGTGCACGCAGTGGGTGGACACAGGTCGTCAGATGGTGTAACTCGCAGATCTGCAGGTCGGTATATACCCGTACCCACCAGGGGTACGATGTTCAAGGGTACGGGTACGGTGTTAACTTTTTGGCCCACGGTGTTACCCGTGCGGAACCCTACATACACTTGCACAGCTCGCACGCATGGCAGGCAATGCTTAACAGCTCCCCCGGAGAAACAACTGCCACTGGTACGAACTTAACTCCGCGTGGAATATCAATACTGTGAGCGACCAGGGCGGACAGGTGATTTCCTCTGACCACTCATTCCAGAGCTTTCCTTTCGGCTGGGACGATGGCGAGGATGGCTTTCGTGGCTTCGTATTCCGTTCTCGAGACAACTCCACCGTCGTGCTGTCGATCAAAGGCACGACGCTCCAGGGCCCCACATCGAAAAAGGACAAATTAAACGACAATCTCTTGTTTTCCTGCTGCTGTGCTCACGTCGACTTCTCCTGGGTCTTCTCGGCGGTGTGCGACTGCTCCGATTGGTTCAGCATCTATAGACGGTGCGATGACTCGTGTCTCTCTGCAGCACTTATCAGAGACAGCCTATTTTACTCTGCAGGCGTTGTGAGTCCCTCGTACCCTCTACCAGGACATGCATGAACACCGAGAATTCAGAAGCTTGTCGGCGACCTGCGATTTCTCTTCCCGCAGGCTGATATCTGGCTCGTAGGACACAGCCTCGGAGGAAGCCTCGCCTCACTCCTCGGTTCCACGTTCGGGTTGCCTGCAGTCGCTTTTGAAGCGCCGGGTGAGCGCATGGCAGCGCACCGGCTCCATCTCCCACTACCCCCTGCCAGGTCCCGCATGGGCCTCCCACAAGTACCTGTCACACACGTATACCACAACGCCGATCCCATACCCCAAGGCGCGTGCACTGGTGTTACCTCGTTGTGCGCGCAGGCAGGCTACGCGCTCGAGACACGGTGTCATCTCGGCAAGACGATTGTGTATGACACTGTGACGAGGCTGAAATGGCACGTCGATGTGCGGAAACATCCGATTAAAGAGTTGGTTTTGAACGTGTTGGAGCTGGAAGGTACATGGCCAGATACACGGGGAAAGGAGCATGAAATCCCCTTACCCCACGAGGAGGTCGATTGCGTTGTACGCGTTTTGTTTTTCCTACAAGGGTTACCACGATTTAACGGGCGACAATTGCAGGATTGCTTCAAATGGGAGTTTGGACATTTCAAGCACAAGACGTGACTTGTATAAATACCCAATGAATTCTATCTACTGTAATATCTAATAATTCTATGCTTGGTGTTCCTGTCCTCCAATAACTGTGCCCTGCACAATCACCTTCCTGATATTCCGACTATCCCCACAAAATAAAAATCGTTCCAGCCACTGCCCAAGATGTGTTTCATCAAGGTCGGCATTTCGGTCGAGATCGTGGCTCCAGAGTGTATGGTTACGTGTTTCGTTCCGAACGCTCACAAGCAAGGCGTCAAATGCCTTGCCTGGCTCAAACGACCCAATGCGATCTTCCAGACAACAGACTTCTGCGCCGCCCTTGGTTGCAAGGTAGAGGAGGGTCGCAACGCCAAGTTTTTTGTTGGCGAACTTCTCCATGTGTGACCGGCTATGGTCCTCGTCTTGTGCTCCTCCCAAGTCTGGCGAGGCATTGGAATGTCTGTGGTGTTCGTGTAGGCACTGGTGACTGCGACTTTGCGACTCAGCTTGTACAACAAGCATCTTCGAAGCAATGCTTGCCATCTGGATAGCATGCAAGATCGATGGGTTGTAGCCACCACTGACATCAGAACCAAGGCCGACCTAACGTTGGGGTGATCAGCAATTTCAGGGTGGACAACATGAACAGGCCAACCTTGATGCCACGATCTAAGAGCATGCCCACCCTGGCTATGCCACTACCCAAGTAGAAATTACTCGCTGGACAGTGGGAGATGCCAGCGCCCTTCCTGGCGATGAGATCCATCTCCTGCTCGGTAAGCCAGACCCCATGTGCTAGAATGGTATTGTGTCGCAGAAGCTTGAACTTGTCATATATGCCCGCGTAAGAGCTAGCGTTGAAGTACTTCAACGTGTCCTCCACCTCCTTTTCATTCTCGGAAACATGGGTTTGAATGGCAACGTCAGGCATCCTCTCAGCAAGTCTACCAAGTTCTGCCAGAAGCTCCGGCGTGCAAGAGATAGCGAAGCGGGGGGTGATGATGGGATGGACAAGCGGTTCTTGCGCCGGTGAGAGCGGAAGTGCTTGTATGTACTGTATTAGGTCAGCAGTGGGGCTTACGGATTCTTGGACAGACTTCTCGATATAATAATCTGGAGCGTGCCAATTCATGTTGCATTTCTGTAGAGCGAATCAGATTGCAGGATAGCAAGACGATGACGGTGAATGTACCCCAACGAATGCTCGTTGACCTAAAATGCCAGGTTAATGAAACGAAGAGCACGGAGGGTTGTACATAATTACCTTGCTTGCGAACAATGTCCACGAGAAGCATTGTCGAATTGCGGTGTAGGCTGCCAAAGTAGCAACAGGTCGTCGTCTAGAACTGCTAAAGTACACGCATATAAAAAGGTATGGCCAGCTTACGCCACATCATTGCGATAACGCATCGGACGACATCGGTATATATGCGCTCCACATAGGCCAGATTATCGAATTTAGACTCGGCAGGAAAGGTATACGTGACGAGCCAATCGAGGAGTTGAAGATCACCTCCACTGATAAGGCAAGGTACTGAGAAGTCTCAGGGGAGCAGAAGGATGCATACACTCCGAGGTTTGGGAACTGACAGGCATGCTGGTGAAGCTATGAGTAAGAGAAGGGGAAATGAAGGAAGCCACATACAATGTGGGTATCGATGAGGCCGGGCATGATGAACTCGCCTGGTTTCAGTTCCATGAGGGTATACTGAGTCTATAATCCATGAATGCACGACAAGCGCTGGTGTCGGGTATGCGTGCGGGGTCGTTGTCGTCGTCAATCCAGACAATGTTACCATCGTCACTGACAGCGATCAAGCACTTTGGGAGTGCGAGAAAGCTTGTGAGTGATTGGGGGTTGATAACAGGCCCAAAGTAGATGGTGGTCATTGTGCAACTTGATGTCGGATCACACCAGAAAGTATTAGCCCTGCACTGACACTAACTTTCCTTCGACGGAGCATGTTGGCTCCTTGCTCCAGATTACCTTCTAGCTCGGCGATGCACCCAAACATCTTCACACGGCTCTCCTACTGCCAAAAGGATATCAGCACCTTGAGATGCACATGAGAGGCGCGAACCACTTTCATACGTGCACGGGTCTTGGGGTACCGCGCACAGATATTGTCGGCGTCGGCCACCACCACGTCATCGTCCTCGTTCACGAGCGTCACGTCCGAATCCATAATCCGAACCTCCTCGATGTCTTCTTCTCGTGCCTTCATTTTGGTCCGCGTTCCGAGATCTGTGACGTGATCGTGCGTGTCGTCTGCTTGGCGCGTCTTGGGCGGAGGTAGATAGGTGATCACGCGCGGCTTCGTAGGGGGCAAGACGCTTTTCATTCCCCGCCCCAGCCTCCCAATCGAGAGGATGAACGGCACCGACTGGCACACATCGTGTTTGCCGCGGTTCACCAGCGCGCCACGTTTCGTACCCCGTTTCGTGGACCACGCCGCGTCCGCGTCCTCACCAAAGGCATAGGCCGAGGGACACCTATGGGAAGGGGAAGCTGGTGGCGGGCGACTGGGACATGAGGTACTCCCGGTGCGTGGCTTCTTGGGCAGGGGGGAGCGACAGGCATCTGCGCTTCGGCTGGCGCATTGGACTTGGCGTGGTTAATCGGGTGGCGAAGGCGGAGGAGGTATAGAGTCAAGTCTGTCATGCAGCGCGTTCAAGAGCCAGCGTGGCACCATTTTTTGACCGTGTTGTTGATCCTGGCAGCCGTTCTTGGACCAAGGGGGACGGTTGGTGATTTTTGTGGGTGGATTGACCATATGCCCATGAAGTACGCAGGAAATTCGACAAGAAGGAGAACACGCAGGAGTAACTGGAAGTGGAGGATAAGGCCATCGTGGCGGTTAACTTTCAGTCGGCATCAAAGGAATTACGGATGGCGAATACAGGTCAGCCCGAACTTTGCAATACTTGTTACTGAGTGCTCGCCTAGGTGACGATAGTACGTATTACGCACGTGTTCATTCTCAATGTGGAATGAACAAGTTTCTACAAGAGTCTTGAGGTCATTGAAGGTCTGTCTACTTTTTATGTGATGGACAATGACTAGCTCATGTTTATTCAAGAGGTCTCCAACCTCCGCGTGATCAAAATCTTATCACATGACAGCTCTACCTTCCCGACGTTCAGGCATTTCTCAGCACCAGTAGGTGGATCCCGGACTATGTGAGCTGAATGCCCACCACTGCCCCCTAGACACCAATCCACCTAGCACCTTGTTATGCACGGGAAAGATCAAACACTTCAGTCATGTCCCTCAGTTTGAGGCACTCAAAAAACTTGTCCGCCCTGACGAAGTCAAGAATATCAAGGTAACGATGACTTCCCCTGAGTGGTTGCATATCCATCACAGTGTGTAGTCCCATTTCGTTAACTCGTAGGGGAAATCAGGCAAACATGCGTTTACACCTGGCTTGTACATTGGATGTAATAAATTCTTCAATGACGTTGCAGCTGCCTACCGACAAGAGCTCACTACGTTGTACGCCGCAGGCTGCCATAACGTTCAGATCGACGGCCCGCCCCTGACGTTCTTGTGTGATGCCACTGTCTACAAAGGCTTCCAAGATGACGGTGAAGACGTGGATGCCCTCCTGGACGCGTATGTTCGGTTGTACAACGACTGCATCCGAGAATGCCCCCACGACCTGACCATCAGCTTCCACTTTTGTCGAGGCAACTGGCGCGCTCCCATCGTTTCGTGTCAGGAGGCTATGATACGATCGCGAAGAAGCTGTTCAGCGACCTGAACACGGACTGCTTCTATCTCGAGTACGACGCCTCGCGCGCGGGTACGTTCATCTCACTGACTTGCGTCCAGGCACGTTCGAACCGTTGAAGTACCTTTCAAAGGACAAATTGGTCGGTTTGGGACTGATTACGGTAAATCCCCCAAGCTGGAAGACAAGGAAGAGCTGGTGAAACGGGTGTTTGGAGCGGCGTGGGCCATCGCAAGCGGTGGCACAGGAGAACCCCTGGAAGCGGCACTACGATGGATTAGCAACTCTCCACAGTGCGGATTTGCACCCAGCGAAGAGGGTAACGTGTTGACAGCGGCGGACATGAAGCGCAAATTGGAACTCACGAGGGACGTTGCAGCCAGGATCTGGGCAGATGCGTGGTCATGTTCCTTGTAGTTGATCCTGCCACCCATCAGTTTCATCATTCGTCTCTGTGAAAAGTGATGTCATCATTCCTTGGAAAAACAATCCATATTCGCTTTGAACTGTAATGATTACAGAAACTTCAAACATGTAAAGGGAAACTGGAAACGTAGTGCCCGTCCTTCTCGTTCACAGAATTTTTGATCTCAAGTACGTAGCGTGTCATGACCTCATTGATGTTCCTGAGCATATTCATGTCAGTCAAGACTTTGTCCTGTACCTCCTTCATCTCGTAAATCTGGTCTTGTACTTTCCTCATCTCACCCCGTGATCTCTCCATCTCACTGCCCAAGGCTTTGATGTCTGCCCTGAGGCTAGAATGAATAGATTTGAGGACATCGTGGAGCGCTTCGATGCCTGAGGGTTCAATCCCTGGTCTTGAGCTAGGAGTTTGGGCCCCGGTAGACACATCTGTAGCAAGGGTTGTTAGTTCATAAAGGGATCATGGATCATTCTGGATCTCACCATCATGCTCACCAGAGTCCTCTTGTGAGACTCTGCCACCAAATGTACCCATAGAGCCTTTTCGGTTAGGGACATTGTATATTAACCTTCAAGTCGAGGAAGCAAAGACCAAGAAATCTTACCAAGATTCGAATCCAGGGATGTCCTTTCTGAGTGGGTTACCTGTAAGCTCATGATGCAAGGTAGTGTGCGTGTGTTTGGGGCGTAGGTGTTCAGATAATCACAAAAGTTGCCGAATTCTGAAATCCCCCAATAGGGACTGTCACGTTTGTCACACGGCAAGCACACCTCAGCCCGGCTCAGAAGTGGGCAGAATTTCAAGTCCTGGCTTCCACTGCAATCCATTTCCAGGCCCCAGTACACTAGTGAAACCCTTGATGCGTTGTAGGGCTGCGCTCAGGGTTTATGATCTAGCCTGGCTCAGAAGTGGGCAGGAACCTGCTTGCTCCGTTCCCTCCCTCCGTTCCCTCCCTACGTGTCTGTCCCACCTGGCTTTGGTGTCTGGCCCTTCCTTATGATTGGTCTTCCGCTTGACTCTGGTCTGGTGACCTGGAGTGGCTTTCAGTGGCCACTGTCTTTCACTGCCATCTGCTTCTGGGCCTCGTGCATAAAGCCCTTCCGCCATCAGCCTCATCACCAGCCTTTTCTACCAAAATTGATGCGGATGTGTTGTCCGCAACACCCACTGTGGCCGTACTGCGATAGGCAGTCTGTTTTCGCAAAGAGACGTGAGTATTCAACGATACAGCACTGCATTGATGTAACTCACCATCTCTGAAGGTGTGCTGGCACCAGACTCCAATGACCGCATCATGGATGATCGGTCGTTTCTGCATCTCTTGCTGCACGAGTGCAACTGTCGTCCAAATGGGTACCCTACCTCTGCTATGGCTGCCCATGACGCGGCTCAGGATGTCCTAGCTCTTCTCAGGGATTACCAGATCACTGACGTCGATATCGACTACTGCAAATCCTTTTACACGTGCGAAGCCGGTCCTCAGCTTCTCCGACCCATCCATGACTTTGACCCACGTCGTTAGTCCCCTCACTCCTGTACTCAGCCTCCGCATTTCTACCAGGGCCGGGCTTGACGATCAGGGCAATGGCCCTCTACCTCGCAGAAGGCGGCCCAAATGCTCAGCCGTCCGTGTCACAGCTTTAAGTGTGCCGTAACTGAACCAAAGTCTCTGCTTGCCACTGTTTTCTTGGCTATGCCTAGATCCCCGTCGGAGTTCATGGTACGTGTTGTTAGTAAACGGGCCTCCAATTTAAGTTTGTTCATGAAACACCATCAGGTTCAAGTTGCGGGTTGGTGTACATATTCACTACTAGGGGTACGGCATTCAAGGGCATAGGTACAATTTCAACTTTTTGGCCCATGACGTTACCCAAGTGGAACCCTAGGCTGCCCAAGCTGCGCTCTCAGGACTTATATCAGTTCTTTGAGGTTACCTCATTTGAAGACTGTAGGTAGACCCTGACTTAACCTACCCAATCCGAAAGCACTGCGAGCCCTTCCTGTTCCTCTGACTCGTTCACAACGGGCATCTGTATCTCCTAGCAAGACAGGGCTGAAAAGGCATGGTTGAATGCTGTAGATGATCAGCTTGAAGAGGACTCGAGACTCAGAAAAGATTGAGATTCTTCCTCTTGGTTCGTTCCCTGTCTCCTGAGCGCCTATTCCGCTCCTCCTAATGTTTGCCTACTTCAAGCGATGACTTCTGACTTTCAGTTCCACTATTTACTGCCGTACACTTAATAGTGCTCTCAAGACCCTCGATAACAGTGAGGGCCTTTTGCGTCTTTGCAGCAGTACTTGCTAAACATGCTATCCTTCGTAGGGAAGACATTTAAGCAGGCAAGGACTACCAACATACCCGCAGCCATCAATTGTATACGGTATTACGCTGGTTGGGCGGACAAGATCTCCGGTCAGGTGCAAGAGGTGTATTTTTCATCCAACAGATTGCTCGTGCATATCCTGAGCGCAGATCCTCAGACAAGCGAAGCAAAGTTGACTTACTCTCGCCATGAGCCCATTGGTGTCGTCAGCCAAATCATTCCATGGAACTTCCCTTGTGAGTCCCAGATATTTTCCACTGTGGGTCGACGCTCATCAATGTGTCTCTTCAGTGCTCATGCTTACTTGGAAACTTGGCCCCGCGTTGGCAACTGGGAATGCAATTGTTTCTGAATTCACACCCCTGACTGCAATTCGCGCTGGGCATCTGCTCGTTGAGGCCAGGTTCCCTCCTGGTGTCGTGAACATTCTCACTGGATACGGTCACACCGTCGGGGACGCCATCTCTCACCACCATGAAGATTGAGAAAGTCGCATTCACAGGGTCAACGCTTGTCGGACGCAAGATCATGGAAGCCTCCACGAAGAGTAACCTCAAGGACGTGACCTTGGAAAGAGCCCCAACATCATCTTTGATGATGCAGACTTAGATCAAGCCGTAGAATGGCTGCGTTCGGCATCTTGTGCGTGTTCCCAGCGTACTAGTCGTTGGATCGCGCACTGACACCCTCCGCAGCTTCAACCACGGTCAGGCGTGCCGTGCTGGATCACGTATTTTTCTCCAAGAGACTATCTACGACGAGTTTATGGAGCGCTTCATCAAGAAGTAGTGTCTGCGCCCCCTGTGTGCTCCATCTCATCCTGTTGCCTTTCACAGCACATCATGGGTTACATTGACGCCGGTCCCGCGGCGGGCACCAAGTTCAAGACGGGCGGTGAATGCCACCCTACTTCATCGAGCCCACCATCTTCGCGCACACCTCCTCGGACATGAAGATCGTCCGAGAAGAGATCTTTGGGCCCGTCTGGGCCGTGATTAAATTCAAGGACGACGCGGACGCGATTCGAACAGGCCAATGACATGACCTACGGCCTGGCCACGGCCGTGTTCACGCAGAGCCTGAATCGGGCAATCAAGACGGCGCACAAGCTTCAGGGGGGACGGCATGGGTCAACTGCACGAACCAGGTGAACAACCTGGTGCCGTCTGGGGGCTACAGGCAGAGCGGCATCGGGCGGGAGGCGGGCGAGTATGCGTTGCGCAAGTGCGTCTTTTTTTTTGCTTGCGGGTGGGTGTGTTGAGACGTCTGCCAAGGCCGTACACATCAACGTGTTGGTGCCGTCTCTTCGACCCGCTGTTTCATGTCTTGTACATTATGATGCAGCCGCAATTCACATTTTCGGACTTCCTGTTTGACCGACCACTGTCTGAAACACCATGGTAGTCCATTGGACACCTCATGCTTTGATCCCGAATCGACATCGGGTCAAATATTCAATCCAGTTGCGAAGATAAGTGATGCAATATTCTAGTCAGCCCAAGGTTATCGAAGTCGCGTGGAATGTGTCTTGGACCTACACTACAAAACCAATCTCGTCCTACAGCAGAAATTACGAAACCCACCCGAAACGTGAGTGGGAAGCTGAAAAAAATGTACCCTATAGGCGTTTCTTGCAGACATGAATCTATTAGGCAGCCAGCCTAAACTCCAACACTCTCGTCTTGCCGAGATCGTACACCTTCTCCAATTGCAAACCAGCCATGAGCCTGCAGAATTCACATGTGAGCACGGGTGCTACAAGTTCAGGTCGTGTCCACTCACGTCAATGTGGTCAAATCGTCCATCATGCCCTCCTCGCCGTTATGGAAAAACCACATGAAGATGTCTTCTTGATACGGCTGGTTGTTCCCGACCCCAAAGTCGGGCAGCAAGGGCTCGGGTGCTGCGTCTGCGCCGAGACCGTTCACGTTGGGATCGTTGCTGGCAGGGAGCACGACATAGTCATCTGACGGTCACACGACACATCAGGCCTCCAGGCATGACACAAGGCCCGAGACCGGAAACGTACCGATCAACAACCGACTGCGAGGTCCCATGGCGTTGACGACGTTCTTCAAGATCACCGATGCCTGGGCGTCCGGCCGGTCGTGAATGATTTTACAGAGCTAAGTGGACGTCGGAACCAAAGATACATCATGGGTTGACGGGAGGCCAACAGAACAGGACATACGTAGTACACGTCTTGTCCCAGTACGGAGAAAGTTGAAAGGAACGAATGTGATCCGGTTGTTGCGCAGTGCCTCCAGTGCGTCCGCGCCCTAGATCTGGAACATCACCGAATTAGCGCATGCTCATGACGGAAAACAGTGTTCACTTGCTTCCACGGATAATCTGAAACACTCGTGTTGATAGGGAAGGGAAACCAACGAAACTGTCCTCTTACGGCGCAAAATGGAGAGCCCGTCACACGGCCAAGCCCAATCATAGTGCGGTTATAGGTCTAATCGAGGAC
>JBBPUG010000689.1:0-17164 GCA_038094535.1 Tubosaeta aff. alveolata | reverse complement strand
TCAAACAAAGGTATGCCATGAAACAACCCCATGTTTATTTAGCTATTAAAATCACTTATTAAACAAGCTCCTACGATGAGGACATTAGAACTCGACCTACTTTCTGAAAGCTATGATGTCCCAAGCGCGTCACACGGTGTGGCAACATGGTTATCTTGCGGCATTCATATAGAGGAGGCTAGCCTCAGCCTAGCAAGAGATAAACTATCAATTGGATCCCATCCTACAGAAATACAAAGGCTTGCCCTTGCCCGCAGAGCAGAATGTCTCTCCACAGATGTCCAAAGGTTTCTCATGGAGGCCCCGACGTTTATGTGGAACTTGGTGACAAACAATTGCAACGATCCGAAAGAGACGGAGGCCGACAATGATGTGTTGAACATCCAGTTCGACTGTATTAGGTAGTATTACATAATACGATCATGTAGTATATAATACGAACTCAGCCATCTGAGTTCGAATAGAGTCTTTACCTCGTACATCCGTGTGCTCGCTACTTGCAACAGCAACCGCAACACCAAGTGAGTCACTTCAGTCTCACACCTCTGCGTCATGCTCTGCTCGACAGGTTATGAGCCCTGATCAGCGCAGTGAGGAAGCGCCTTCGTGGCTGCATCCAAACTTGCTGCAGGTCGGCTCCACCTGGTCAGTCCTTGCTGCTTCGTGCGCAGGACAGACACAGTGTTGCGCTCACTGCACCTACCACCTCCTTGCTGCTTTTAGCGCAGGAGAGTATGCAAAGCAGCACACATCCACATCGTCGTGCGCCTTCGTGGCTGCCATTCCCTATGGGGAGACTATGCTGGTACTTCGTACTGATATATTTACGTTCTAGACATTATGTCCAACAAGAACGCCTCCTCCTCTTCCGTTCAACTCGGCCCCAAGATCTCCACCTTCCACGGTAACGGATGGGCTAACTGGTGGCCCACTATGCTCAACTACTTGCTCTCTACTGGCGCCACCTGGGTAATGGACGTCCCTCGTCCTCCCCTCCCCGGTTCCCTCATTGGAGAAAAAGACGATGCAGGCAAGATGACTGCAGCGCGTCACCCCACTGCTGCCTCTGACTGGTCCTGGTTCCGTGACTGGATCTCTGCCAACGACAAAGTCCGCGGCACCCTCCTCACTTATCTTTCCCCTCCTCTCATTGCCAAATTCCGAACCTATGAGGATGTAAGCGACATGATCGCTGCCCTCAAGGCAGAGTTCGACAAGAAGGATGCCCCCCAGGTCTTTAGTGACTTCAAGACGATGATGGAGCTAACGATTCCCAATGGCTCCAACCCTACCAATGCCTTTGCTCGTCTTAAGCACCTGTTCTCTCGTTTGGAGAACGCAGGCACTGACTGGACTGTCCCCAACAACCTCCAGGCCCTCATTGTCCTCACCAAACTCCCATCGTCCCTCACCATCGTCCAACAACTCGCCTTACAGGCAAAAACCCCCACCGGCAATCCAAAGGTCCCCACCTTCGATGAAATTCGCACCTCTTCCGTTACAGAATACGAACGCCTTATGCTTTTAGGCAATAAGAAAGGGAAGGAGCCCCAGCATGCCAACAAGATTAGCGCCGTCAAGCGCAAACCCGATGACCCTTCTTTTAGGGATCAGCAGCAACAACCCAGCATGCCCCATGGGCAGCAGCAGGGAAGTAGCGCTGAGGGGGAGAAGAAGAAGAAGAAGAACATGCATGGATCACGTGGCAGAGGTAGGGGCAAGGGTAAGGCAAAGTTGAACTTTGCAGATGCAGACAATGATACATTCTTCATGTCTAATGCATTTATAACACACACTGATGGCCCATCACCGACCATAGACCCTCGCACCCTCGCCCACCAATCTGCCCAACGTTTCCAAGGGGAAGGCAATTCTGCCTACTTCCCCCAAGTTCCTCACGCCTTCAACCTCACTCATCGGATTGGCATTCAGCCATCCATCCAAACCATCCACAACATTGATGCCGCCGCACCTCTCCTTGACCGCATCAACTGGGCCCCAGGCCACCAATCACTCCCGTCTCTCTCAGCAATCAGTTCCGTCACCCCCTCCATTTCTGAGACCATCGTAACGCCTGGCTCTGAGCGCTCTCTCTTTGAGCAGCTCGAAGATGACCATGATCATCATATCACAGATGTCCTTCATGGTGTTCCCCTTGGTAGATCTCCCTTCCTCGATTGAGCTAATACAGCTCCCGTCTATACTGGCCGTCTTCCTGACCCCATTGAGGAGGAAGATATTATCACAAATTGCCCCTGGTCTCTTTCAGACCTCGATACTCCGCCCCCATCCAAATGCAACAAACAATGGATGGGTAGTGTTCGTTCCAACCGGGACGATGACGACGAAGACGTCGTCAGTATCTTTGGGTCTGATCAGGAATGGGATCCCAGGTTAGTTCTTCGTTCCAATGTCGCCATTTGTCCCTACTCACACGACAATGCTGCTTTAGCACGTAGTTATTCATCGTGTGCTCATAGTTCTACAGTGTTCAATGTACCTGTAGATAATTCAATGGACATTTGTGTGCATGGTTCGAATAATAAGTGTGATCACTGCAAACTTAAAAATCCTACCTGGATCCTTGACTCCGGTGCCTCCATGCACTTCTCCCCAAATGAATCCGACTTTGTGGACCTTAAGGTTCTCTCTAAACATGAACAAATCCCAGTTCATACTGCTGCCGGCTTACTCCACGTGAAAGCAGTTGGAAAAGTGAATATACGATGGATCAATGAGAACTCCATTCCTCATACTTTTACCCTTCATGAAGTCGGTCTTATCCCCAACTCAGGAGTTCGCCTAATCTCCCCTGGACAACTTATGCGTGCGGGTGCTACTATTCATGGCAATGTTCATAGACTTGATGTCTTATATGGTGATGGTACACTTCTAGCACCATTCTACCCAGGTAGATTAGGCCGCAATATGTACACCATAGAACATATGCCGACAAGTGCACTTCCTGCTGCCACCAAATCTGTGGATTATGATATCATGCATCGACATTTTGGTCATCCGTCTAAAGATGTCCTAAAGCATGCGCGTAAACATACTCGCAATTTCCCTGAGAATGTCACATTCCCTCAGGAAGACTCTATCTGTCCGGGTTGTGTGCAAGGCAAAATGCCCAGCCGCCCCTATTACCCTGACAATCGTCGCGCAACTCAACCATTTGAACTTGTCTACTCTGACATTAAATCATTCCCCATTGAGTCATACCACTGGTACAAATACATCATCACTTTCCTAGATGATTTTACATCCTTTGGCTGGACCACCCGCTTGTGCTCGAAAGATGCTGCACTTACAGCAACAAAACACTTTATACAAATGCTGTCCATCCAATTCAATTCGAAAATTAAAGGATGGATGTCCAATGGAGGGGGAGAGTACAAGTCAAATGCATTTGAAAAATTGCTGCTAGACAACGGGATTCGCATTTTCCAGAGTGCTCCCCATACCCCACAACAAAATGGTCGCACCGAGCGCTTTATGTGCACCATTATGGATAAATCAGAAGCGATGCGCCTTAAGGCTTGCCTCGCTGATTCCTGGTGGGAGTTTAGTTGGGATCACACTGTGCATATCTACAATCACACACCCTTACGCCGCCTCAAATGGAAAACCCCATATGAGCTCCTGCATAAGCAGTCTCCAGACATCAGCCACCTATGCGTCTTTGGTTGCGGAGCATACATACACCTCCCAGAGGATATCCGCACCAATAAGCTGGCTTCTAAGTCAGAGCTTATGGTGTATCTCGGCATAGCACCTGGCAATGAGAAAAATTATCTCTTTATGCGATCCCCCAACAATATCTTATTTACAGCTGCACAAGTGCTCTTTGATGAGTCGCTATTCCCTAAGTGCGCTAACCCCAAACACGCCATACATGCCAAACCCACTATTCCGGAAGAACCTGCACCAGCAGAGTTCCCACTTCCTGAACCAGAAGAACACCAACCCACACACCCACATGTTCCACGTCCACCTTCTCCTATCCAACCACATACCCCATCACCAAGACCTCTGCCATCTCCACCACCTCGTGCGCCTCGGAGAGCTCCACGCCCTCCTCCTGTCCCTTTTCCACAGTGTCCCCAGCGTGAAAGGAGAGTGCCGCAAAGACCCGGAAATGTGTATGGTGACGACCAACACCCCGTCCAACAGGTGAAAGAGATTGAGTGCATGTCAAAATGGAAAGAACGAGTTGAGGGAAAGTCTGATGATCCTTTTGAAGGACCATCCGACAAAATGCCTGGACAGTTTCCTGGCACACCCCCTCTACCTGCTGACCCTCTGGCCGCTCCCGAAAGCTCATCCCATGAGGATTCTGATGCTAAGGTTGAGAAGTTATGCCAAGAAGGGGGAGTACAATTCCAACATTTCCTACTTTCCAAGGCAATAAGTCTAGAATCTGCAGTTGAGACGAAACCAGTACAAGAATGGACATTGAAGGATATCAAAACTCTACCGGCCAACCTTCAGGATGAATGAAAAGCTGCCTGTCATGAGCAGCTTGATATGCTAGAAAAACATGATGTATTCGACATCATAGATCGACCCACTCATAGAAAGGTCATCAAAAATCAATGGGTATTCGACATCAAACCTGATGGTCGAAAGCGAGCACGATTAGTCACAAAGGGATTCTCCCAGGTTGAAGGCTTAGGCTTTGACCAAATATTTTCTCCAGTTGTGCACTATGAAACAGTGCGACTTATGTTAGCACTAGCAGCACTAGAGAACTGGCATATGGAAGCAGTAGAGGTCCATAGCGCCTATTTATATGGCAGCTTAGACGAAGAGATCTACATGGAACTTCCCGAAGGCTTTGAGTCTTCCAGCTTGAAAGGCAAAGTACTCCGCCTAAAGAAAGCCTTATATGGCCTGAAACAAGCTGGGCTCGCCTGGTGGAAGGCTCTCAATGAGTCCATGAAAGAGCTCGGCTTCGAACGCCTAAAGTCTGACCCAGGCATCTTCTTATACAAGAAGAAGGGCTCCCTCACGGTTGTAGCCATTGTCTAAGTAGATGACGCAATATTTTGCAGTCCCTCCAAAGCCATTGTTGATGAGATCAAAGGTCACTTCATGAAGAAATGGGAATGCAGAGATCTCGGTGTTGCAGATGAATTCCTTCACATGCGCATCAAACGAGATAGACAAAAGATACTAGTCGACCAGTGCGCGTATCTCAATAAAGTCCTAGAGCACTTTGGAATGACCAATGCCCGAGCTTCTCCCACTCCTTTGCCCATGGGTTACAAACCCACCAAACACAATGGACCTATTAATTATGAACTTCACCAAAGATTCCAAGTTGTCATCGGATCTTTGCTATATCTGATGTTGGGCACTCGCCCAGATATCGCCTTTACAGTGATTACCCTCTCTCGTCATGCCGCCAACCCTTCACAGGATCACCTCGACAGAGCCCTTTATATATGCAAATACTTGGCTGGTACCAAGAAATATGCACTCTGTTACGATGGTAGATCTGGCGCAGGCTTGATTGCGTGTACTGATTCAGATCATGCATCCGATCACAACACCAGGTGCTCACAGACTGGCTGGTATATTAAACTAGCAAATTGTGTGTTCAGCTGGAGATCGTGGCAGCAATCGCACGTCCCACACAGTTCTACTGAAGCTGAATATATTGCACTATCTGATTGTAGCCGCCAAGTTGTTTGGATCAGGCAACTTCTTGGAGAACTCGGGTACAAACTTACCCTTACTCCTATCTGCGGAGATAACCAAGGATCCATATTCATGGCCTCCAACCCTGTTACCGAAACTCGGAACAAGCATGTTGAACTTGAATGGCATGCTATACGCGAATGGGTTGAGAATGGAACTATTGAACTATTCTATATAGAAGGATCCATTAATCCTGCAGATATGTTCACCAAGAACTTAGGACAAGTTCGTTTTGATCAACTTAGATCACAGTTGGGACTTATATTCTACTAAGTCAAACTTTCATTCTATCATATGCGTTCACACAAACCCATTTATTGAACAAGGGGGAGTGTTGAACATCCAGTTCGACGTATTAGGTAGTATTATGTAATACGATCATGTAGTATATAATATGAACTCAGCCATCTGAGTTCGAATAGAGTCTTTACCTCTTACATCCGTGTGCATGCTACTTGCAACAGTCAACACAACACTAAGTGAGTACCTTCAGTCTCACACCTCTGTGTTATGCTCTGCTCGACAACAGGCTTGTCCCACACTGTACCCGAATCACGTCACCCAACACCCAGTCTCAATGATGTGCCACTCTTGCCTCAGGTCCCATCCCCTCTTGCATCCGCCAATTTCATCATATCGACACCATCATCATATCCAATGCCCCAGAGTGCACATCAAATATATGAAGGTGCTCATCCGATGTGGTTTGGTCACTTGCTCGTCATCATAACTGCGTTCCTCCATACCAAGCATCATGTCTCATTTTGGGCATGTGCACTGATCCTGCAGTGCTTAAATGCTATTCTACTCACACTTAATCTACTCAACCATACATCTGCTCTCCCAGTTACACTCAACACAGTCATCAACTGACTTGACCTTAGTGACTGATTCATAACATATCCAGTTTGTATTGATTGTCATCAGATCTATCCTAAAGACACCACCATCTGTTGTGTATGTACGAACTGCAAGAACGAACTATTCCGACCCGTATCCAACCGTGTTTTTCAACTTGTTACAGGCCAAAAGCCCCAACCTCCACCACCTTTATGCACCACCCCCCTTCAACTTCCATCATCACTTCTAGCTGACTTTCTTGCTACAGCAGACAATGAAATTGCTTGTGAGAGTTGGAAAGCTCACAATCCCAAAGTAGGCGAACTCCATGACATATCTAATGGTCGAGTCTGGAGGACTGCGCTTGGACCAGATAAACTCCCCTTCTTCTCAAAGGCTTCTGACCTGGAAGAACTGCACATTGGTGTTACAATGAGCATTGATTGGTATGCCCTTTCTTCATTGCTACCAACCATTGTAACTACTTCATACAATAGGTTTGGTTGCAAGTTGAGTGTCTATGGACCTAGTCACTCATCTGGAGTTCTTTCGCTGTGTGTGTCCAACCTGCCTCATGCATTACGGTCAGTACTAACTTGTGTGTCTATGGCTCCTTTAACAAGTGACTGAATGTTAGATACTGTGCTGAAAACCTGCTGGTCTCTTTTATGACCCTAGGACTCCAGGAACCAACAAGTGCACAATTACAACATTACATGAAATTCATTGTTGACGACCTCATCAAGCTTTACAAAGATGGTGTGATTTATTATACACCAGCATATCCTCACGGTTTGTACCTTGCACTATATTCCTCTGTCTTATGTCCACTCAGACCAAGACATACTAGGCCGACGTGTTCGATTGCTTCTTTTGGGAGTTGTTTGTGATCATTCAGCAATGTGCAAACTATGCAGATTTGCTGATCACAGTCACAATGAAGTGCCATGCCCAAAATGCAAGGTAAAAAAGGCAGACTTGTTTTCAGACAAGTCACTGAACAATGGTGCACTTTCGATAAGTTCTGTCACACTTGCTAATAGAGCTGTGATCTAGAGTTTCAAGCATGTACTGGAGAGGAGCATTGTGACCAATGTTTTGAGGAGAAAGGCTTAGAATCTGACGAAAAATGCAAGGCATATTTCAAACAGTTTGGTGCCTGTTACACGGTGTACTTTTGCCCCTATGATTTTCCTTTGCAAGATCATGTGACTTTAGAACATATGGACAATATGTGCTTGAAGGCCTATGCCAGGCTAGACCGTAAGTGCAGGCCCTCAACCCTATGCTCTAGACCTATGATGTCATGGCCCTGGTTGCCATAACTACTGGGCTGGATCCCACTTTAATCATTCACTATCTCATACATCATGATGTCATGCCTCACCGATCATGCATTCCTCCACTTCCTACCACTTCAACTGTACTCTACATTTTAATCCTATGATCCTGGATAATCCTAGAGGCTATGCTTATCTCTGTAGGGCTTAAGAAATTACCATACATAGATTTATTAAGTACAAATAGATACAAACCTATAGACAGTATATAAACCCCCAGAGTCCAGCTGGAATGCCAGTCTGGTTCTCTTGGGTGTTCCTCTATAGTGCCAATTGACCAACTCAGTTTCCCCCCCTTCCTTTCCTTGAGTCTACGCAGTCTAGTGCGACCTGAAGTAGCTTGACGCTATAGGGTTGTTTTATTAGAACCAGACTTATCTGACCTCACTTCACCTCGCACTTCTTTACGTATGAAGAATGCAAGGAGCTTTTAACTGAGTTACCTATGTATATGGACGGTGTATTGCAAAACGGGCATACACACAGGACCTATTCCCAGTCCATTGTTTCCACTGGTCTCTCCTGTCCTACTGTTGAAAGCCAGACCTTGCTTAGCTGTGCTGTGCACAAGTTGAAGAAGCTGGCCCTACAAGAGGAAAAGTCTTCAAAGAAGACCTTGTACAACAAGAATCAGGAACTCTGAGGATACAGAGCTATAGAGAGTGGTTAGAACAGATAGGACCTTATCTCCCTATCGCATATGACAATGTTTGGTTTGCAATTGCAAGACAATTGATTTGCAAGACAATTGATCAAAGTGCAAGACGCTGAAAACCAATAAACCACAGATCTTTATTCAGAAAGTTGAAAAGATAGTCTCAGGAAGACTTGATTCATAGAATGCAAGATCTTTTATAAGGGAAACAGTTAAAGCTATACAAGGCTTATTATGGATGAAGGGAACTCTTAATTGAGTTGCTCTACTAATGATACAAAGTACAAAGACATAAAGGGAAAAAGACAAGGTGCAGCCTTGCAGTTTCACACATACGAAGGTCAACACATTACGGTTAAATGGAAGAGCAGATTAAGCATCTGACTCAAATCAATTTACGCCCACATACAACGCACATTCACTACCACATTTAAGATTTTCCCACGTACTTTTCACTCTACAGATGTACTCTATGGATCTACATACTGTCAAAGTATAACTCCGGACATCTCTGGAGTTCACACAGAGACCAACTCTGGTTGTTTCTCACCCATTTTTCATCCTACTTCTTTCAGACTTACATGCACCTATTATAGTATAGTCTTGCCTTGTGTCGATCGCTTGGTGGCGCTCCTACTCCCTCCGAACACGTGCTGCTGCGCTCTTTGTTATTTCCCGAAGCAGCGCACCTATTCTCGCCTATCTTGTTCCGGACTTGTCCAGAGTTTAGCGAGTGCATATCCTTGCCACTATTTAACCCTTCCGACTTCTTCGTCTCACCTCAGTTGTGCTCAGCACTTGTGGCACATTCTGAGGTGAGACATTACTTGACTCTTAGTACCTTGTATTTACTTTACCTTAGTTGGGCATTGCTGCCCTTTATTTAGGTGAATACCAGTTGTGCTCAGCACTTGTGGCACATTCTGAGTTGGGCATTGCTGCCCTTTATTTAGATACTTTAACACATACTTCTTGGACTATACATTGTACAAGAATATAAGGGACAGACAGTCCATTACAAGATAGAGTCTTGTTGAAAGCAGTGCTACAAGAAAACCCATGGTGCAGTGCATCATCTGGGAATATGACTTTCTTGAAGAAAGCAAAGCTATGGTACATGTATGAAACTCCACAAAGAAAGAAGGAAATGCCAAAGCTAAAGGACAAGTGTACCTTGATGGCTCACAGTAAATGAAATGGAGATTCCAAAAGAATCCTATGAAGCAGTTGGTTCAGTATTGTCCTGATTGAAGGGAATGAAGGCTGGACCCTTTACTGAAACAGGCTTAAAGAAAGGAAGAAGTTACAGATGGAAAGATCTGGAAGATGAGATTGTATCTCTCTTCAAAGGAAACCTGGTCAAAGAATGGGCCATTGACTGGCTAGAAAAATTGTACCAAGGACATGACCAAACCATTGACTCCTTCCTTGTCCAAGGAGAAGCACTTCTCATATATGTAACTGGAGAACTGTCAGATCTAATAAGCAGATTAAAGCAGCATCCTAAAATGTTATTCAAGAAAGTTCAATATTCTATGAATATTTTCAAGACCCATCTATATTTTTCTAAATGCTGAAGAAGAGAATGCATATTATAGGTTATGCTTGAAGAGTTCTGTGAACACTAAGAAGATAGACAATGCTTTGCCTTGATAACCAAGCATATCTATAGCAAGTAAGAAAACCCCTACAGACATTGTTGAACAATGATTTGTCTATAAAGATAAGAATGTTGCAGCACTTATGTTGGATAGGCACAAATAAGGAATACAAAAACGTCCTGGGAAGATGATAAAAGCACTGAAAGTCAGGGCAGTGCCCCAATTAAGTTTAACAGAATGGATTTCAAGGAAGCGAGAGCTGCTTTCCGAGATTATGAGGCTGCAGAAGCCAGACACACGGGAAAAGGTCGTGCCTGAAGGATTATTCTGGGTATCCTAATGGCACTAAGGAAAAGAAAAAGGTAACATTTTCCGATTCTTCTGATGGCAACAGGTTTGCTATACTTTCAATTGATTCTGTAACGGACTATTACAATACGAACTTTCCTTTTGTTACGATTTTTCTCCCTTCTTCATTGTCTCGTTTCACTTCTCTCTTGTTCACTTGTCCCTTATGTAAACCTCTTTTCATTGGACGATTAACTCCACAGCCGTCTCTCTCACAACAGTGATGTGTTCCCTTGTTCCATCGCATTCTATAGCATTCCTTTCTCTCACGATAGGAATACTTATACCACTCACCCTGTACTTTTATTCTTCACTCTGAATCTATGCACCTAGTGCAATCTGATTCCTTGTCCTCGAGTGATTCTCGAGTCCCCTGAGCTCCTTGTCGTTGTCCTCAGTCTCAGTCGACGTCCTTCGTCTAAACTTCTCGAACTCTCTTGTCCTAAGTCCTTTGTCCTTAGCCTACGATCTTTATTGTATTCATTCTCTATCCTCGAGCAATTCTTGAGACTTGTGTGCTCCCTTGTCATCGTCCTTCGTCCTCTATCCTTGGTTCGCACTTAGCTTGCTAGGAGAGACGCTGTGGTACCTCTTCATGAGCATCCACCTCTCTTGGGTTAAGTTGAACACTCTCTTGAGTGCACTTCACGTTACAAAAGATTCAGAGTCTCCTTTAGCCCCTCCTGTTATGGAGCAGGGCCCACCCCCACCTCCTTCTCCTCGCCACTGTCCTCATTGTGCTCTTGGGCAATCATTGGACGACCGATCGTCGTCATCATAGTCACTAGCTCTCCCTCACAACCATTGGACGATTAGTTGTCATCCTCACTGTCACTGTCCCATCGGATGACCGATTGTCATCACCCAAGCCATACTTTTCATCATAGTCAACGACCCCAGGATCTAGCAACCCTAGATCAACCATCGGATGGCCAATCGCTGTTATCACCAGTCACAAACTCTTTGGATCCAACAGATCACCCATTGGACGGCCAATCGTCGTCATCCTAGTCATTGACCAAAGATCTAGCGGACCTAGATTAGGAAGGATCTCTGAACCTTCATCCACTGTTTACCCCTCATCATCAGCCCATAGTAACCATGGATGTTGCATACGTCAAACTCAGAAAACTCTCCCCACTCGAGCGCACCAGATGCGCTAAACTTGGTCTTTGTTTCCGTTGTCGCCAGAAAGGCCACAATGCCATCGAGTGCTTAGGCACTAAACCCTCATCACCTCGCCCACAGAACCCTAGACCTATTGAAACCCTAGCCAACCTTGATCTCATCCCTGAAACCTCCAAGTCCACTGGCGTTGTAGACATCTACATTGATAAACTCCGCCACAACTCTGGGAAGGATGATGTCTCGCTCCTTCATACCTTGAAAACATACCTTGAGAAGCCTAAGCCTGCTTCTGCCCTAGACACTTACACTGACAAACTTCAAACCTCTGGGAAGGATGACGCTTTGCTCCTTCAGACTTTGAAAACACACTTTGAAAAACCCAAAGTCCCCAAGCCCACCTCTGCTCTCAACACCTATTTCGATAAACTTCGTAACTCCGGGAAGGATGACGCAACAATCCTTCAAGTCCTAAAAACCCTCTGCGAACCAGACGAAGAACTCTCTGATGAAGAAGTCGCTGCCCTTGCTGTTCAAGACTTCTTGGTGGAAAAGGAACCGTCCACACCTTCTCCTCCCAATGTCCTCATCGGATTACCCAATCAAAGAGCCCTCCGCTTACCCATTCGTCTCCAAGTTGGTTCTAACACTGTCAAGACTGTTGCTCTCGTAGATTGTGGAGCAACTAGTAACTTCATCGACCCTAGTCTTGTCCTAGTCTTGTCCCAGCCCTTCATATGGGAATCAAACGTATCCAGAAACCCCTCATGGCCTACAACGTCGACAGCTCTCCCAATCAAAAGGGAGCTATCAAATACAAGATCCGAGCTAACACTCAAATCTCCTCGTTCAATGATAAACTCGAACTCATGGTTGTCGCCCTTGGCAAGCGACAGACCATCCTAGGTATGCCCTGGCTAAAACAATGGAACCCTACCATCGATTGGATCCATGGTACGGTAAGTATTAACAAGGAAACTCCATCCCAGGATGCTGTGGTACCTCTTCATGAGCGTCCGCCCCGGGATGAGATTAACAAAGTAACCCTCTCGACTCAGCTGGCCCAACAAGTGGCCAAACAAGAACATGAAATCCCGACCTGGTGCCAAGACTACGAAGACGTGTTCTCTGAGAAAACCTTTGACACACTCCCGCCTCATCGATCCTATGATCACACCATTGAACTTAAACCCACCTTCGTCCCAAAAATTGCCAAAGTCTACTCATTAAACCCTGCCGAGAAGGAGGCCTGTCGCCTCTTCATTGAAGAACATTTGAAAACCGGTCGCATCATCCCATCAAAGTCCCCACAAGCCTCACCATTCTTCTTTGTACCCAAGAAAGATGGTTCTCTTCGTCCATGTCAGGACTATCGCTACCTCAATTTGTTTACCATCCGCAACGCATATCCCCTTCCTCTCATCTCTGATCTCATCGATGACATGAAGGACTCAACCCTGTTCACCAAGTTCGACATACATTGGGGATACAATAACATCCGAATTCGAGAAGATGACCAATGGAAAGCGGCATTCATCACCCCGCTTGGACTCTTTGAACCCACAGTAATGTTCTTTGGCTTCAACAACACTCCTCCCACATTCCAAGCCTTCATGAACCATATCTTTGCTGATATGCTTGTGAAACGTTGGTTGAAAATCTACATGGATGACTTAGGCATCCACACCAAAGATGTCATTGAACTCCACCACAATCGCACACATCGAGTCTTACAACGACTCAGAGAACACAGTCTCTCACTCAAGATCTCCAAATGCTCCTTCAACACCCCCCAGATGGAATACCTCGGCATGATCATCGGTCAAGGATGACTCAAGATGGACCCCGTCAAGCTCGCTACCATTAAGGACTGGAAACCCCCAACATCAGTCAAAGGAATCTGCAGTTTCCTCGGTTTTGCCAATTTCTATCGGAAGTTCATCCCAAACTTCTCTAACATCGTCGCCCCCCTTGTTCTCCTCACTCGCAAAAATGAACCCTGGTCATGGACCTCTCTTCAGGAAACTGCATTCCACTCACTCATTGCCCAGTTCTGCTCTGCCCCAGTCCTCGCTCTCCCTGACACGTCTCACCCCTTCTCTATCATGACCGACACTTCCTTGATCACCTCTGAAGCAGTCCTCCTCCAGGCCGATGTCAATGGTGACCTCCATCCTTGCACTTACTTCTCAAAGACTTTCTCCCCTGCTGAGTGTAACTACGATATCTATGATCGAGAACTCCTGGCTGTCATCCTCGCACTCGAAGAATGGCAACAATACCTCCTTGGAACCTCGCACCCCATCATGATTATCACTGATCACAAGAACCTCTCCTTCATCAAAGACCCTCGCAAGCTCTCTCGTTGTCAAGCCCACTGGTCTCTCTTCCTCCTCGACTTTGACCTTGTCTGGAAAGTAACTCCTGGGACCCAGATGGGTCCAGCTGACGCCCTTTCCTGAAAAGACTCCATTGACACCTCCACTGACAACACCGACACATCAATCCTCCCAGACCCTGTCATCACTGAACTTGCTCACCTCCTCCAATATGACATTCAACTTTCTACTGCATACCATCCCCAGACTGATGGCCAAACTGAACGAACGAATCAAGAACTTGAAACCTACCTTCGTATCTTCTGCGCCAACAACCTCCACTCCTGGTTGGAATTCCTCACTACCGCCGAATTCCATCACAACTCCGTCCCTCATAGCTCCACTAAGTCATCTCCATTCTCCCTCCTCCTTGGTTACGAACCCCAATCATTTCCTGCCCTGGGTAAAACGTTCATCCCCACTCTGTCTGACAGATTGATTGCCCTGTCCAAGGCATGAGAAGAAGCCCTTGCTGTGCATGACTCCGCTCGCTTGGCAATGACTCGCCACTCCACCCACTCATTCTCCCCCTGGAAAGTTGGAGACAAGGTATGGCTGGAAGCCACCAATCTTCGCATCCCTTATCCCTCTAGAAAACTTGCCCCCAAATGTCATGGACCCTTCGAGATTTCTCAGGTCATCTCCCCTCTCGTCTATCGTCTCAGACTACCTCCCTCCTGGAAAATTCATGACACATTCCATGCTTCCCTCTTATCTCCATTCAAACAGACCAAAGCACATGGACCTTCCTTCCTTAGACCACCTCCAGACGTTATAGATGACAAAGAAGAATTTGAAGTGGAGGCTGTCCTATCGCACAAAGGCCGCCCTGGTAACTATCAGTACCTGACCATATGGAAAGGATACTCCCGGTCCAAAGCAACCTGGGAACCCGAGGAAAACCTCTGCCATGCTCCCAAGATTCTCTCCCCATATAAACGCTCCCACTCCTTGAAGTAACAGCGGACTCCTCTGAGCGGTGTTGTACCTCTTCGTGAGTGTCCTCCTCAGTGGTTAAGCTGGTGCATGTTCTTTCCCCTCACTATGTTACACCTGTTCTTCGTCACCCTTCGCCCTTGTGTCTTCTTTTCATTCATTGTTCTGCTTCTCTCCTTGTTTTCTCTTCTGTACTGGTCTAACGGTTCTCTCGATTACCTTTCCCTTCAAAATCAAACAAAGTCACCCTTCCACATATAATTTCGTTTATTTCTATGTCTATTACTCTTCAATCTCGCTCCTCTACCACGTCGGACCCATCGCCTTTATGTTCCTATCCTATGCAACCTTCTTTACTTCCACCTCATCTTTTGCCTATTCTTTATTCGGCTATCCTCTCTGATCCTGCTCTTTGGCGTATCATTCCGGAGGATCCTTTGTACCGAAGTGATGATATTTTGCATCATCTCATTGGATTATTTCACACTGTGGTGTGCATTCAAAATCTTCACTTTCACTCCGCTCTACAAAATCTGCCCCCTTCTTTTGGAGTTCCTCTTCGTGTTGCTGTTGGGCAGTTGTCTGAACAGGTCTTAGACCTGTTAATACTTAGTCATTTCTCCGATCTTATACCAAGACTTCCCATTCGACTTGTACTTCCTACTTTTCGTCCCATCTTTTTGTCTTTAAACCCACAGGAACAAGACCTTTACCTCGAAAACGTTACCTCTTGTCTGGAAGGTGATCAAGTTGCTCAATCACCTATCCCTGAATCACCTCTTCCAGTCCCTGCTCCTCCCTCTCCTGCTACGTCCACATCTCGTACTCTGGTGGATCATCTATCCTCTCCTCCTCCTTCCTCCTCGTCCTCTAACTTGGACACGATCGAAATTGGACCTATATATTTTGACGTACCTCCCCCACCTCCTGATCATGCTCCTCATCAGGAAACCTACGTTTCTGCTAATGGGTCTAAATTGATCTAATGGTCTAATTTTAGATGACTTAGGTCATTTTAGATGATTAGCAAGTTTGTCACAAAGCTCTCTGGTTCTATAAGCTACTAGTAAATTAACTCTTTACAATAATAGTCCAATAGGCTACTGGTGGATTAGTGTTTTGAAAAGATGGCAAATTAGCCCATTTAGACAATTAGAGAGTGTTCATAAGTTAATTTAAAACATTATACCTTTAGAAATATAGTGATCAGTCATTCAGAGAATTAGATGAAGTCATTAAGGTGACTAGGAGTTTCAGATATGTGACCATATAGTGCCTATGCAATGTAGACAATTAGACACAAAGACACAGCTGTTTAGTCAATTTAGATTTGCAAAGAGAAGGCTAGTTGGTTGTCCAGGTGTTCTAGAGATATATTCATCTAGATACATGGATAGAGAAGTCTGTAGGCCAATATGTCTTCATACAGAATCACAGAAAGATACATAGTTGTCAAGACTTTAAGCCAGCATGAATCAAATATAATCAGAGTAAAATTTCTAAAGCTCTTTACATACATAAAACAATAATAGAACAGTGCATTAATCAATTTTCTACTACAGCAGTATCTACCATCACCACTGTCACTGCAATGAATGGTTGCACCCCATTTGCCTGTCATCATCATATGGTAGTACTACTGGAAGCGGGTGCGCCATTGCGTACCCTCTCCCTCATCATCGTGGTGGTGGTAGCAGCGGGTGTGCCGTTTGCGAACCATCACCCTCATTGTCTTTGTCGCCAGCGCAGTGGTGGCGGGTGCGCCGTTGCATACCCTCAGCTTCGTCATCGTGATGATGGGGGTGGTGGTGCAGGTACGCCGTTTCATACCATCACCCTCATTGTCGGCGTTGTGGTGATGGGTGTGCCGTTGCCTACTGTTGCCCTCGTCATCATCGGGGGGATGGCGGTGGCACAGGTCGTCAAGGTAATGGGGTGGTGGCAGTAGGGATGCCGTTTTGCACCGTTGCCCTCATCGTCGGTGCTGTGGTGGTGGGTGCGCTGTTGTGTACCCTTGCTCTCGTCATTGTCGGGGTGATGGTAGTAGTGGCACAGGTGCACTGTTTGCGCCATCTCCTCATTGTCGGCGCAGTGGTGGTGGGTGCGCCGTTCATCAGTAAAACACAAGGTAACTGTATGGTACTGTACAGCATTGTACAGTTGGGTACAGTGCTACAGTTGCTACAGAGAGGTCCCCCTTTGTACAGTGTGGTCACAGTGTTGTCACAGCGCTGTACA
>JBBPUG010000688.1:0-17178 GCA_038094535.1 Tubosaeta aff. alveolata | reverse complement strand
CCTAGTGACCATCCCCTGAACCTGAACCTGAACTGAACCTGAACCTGCAGGTTCAGTTCAGAGGTTCAGGTTCGAACCTTAGGTTCTGGACTGAACTTTGGCAGCCCTAAGGGAAAGATGTTACGATTTTTCTCCCTTCTTCATTGTCTCGTTCCATCTTCTTCTCAAACCTCTTTTCATTGGACGATTAGCTCCACAACCGTCTCTCTCACGACGGTGATGTGTTCCCTTGTTCCCTCGCATTCTATAGCATTCCATCCTCCCATGATAGGAATACTTATACCACTTGCCCTGTACTTTTACTTCTTACACTGAATCTACACCATCCTGCATACTTATTCCTTGTCCTCGAGTGATTCTTGAGTTCTCTGAGTTCCTCGTCATTGTCCTCAGTCTTGATCAACATTCTTCATCCCAACTCCTCGAATCTCTTAATCCTGAGTCCTCAGTTCATTCTTTATGATATTCGTCATACTCATTCTCTGTCCTTGAGTGATTCTCAAGACCTGTGTGCTCCCTTGTCATTGTCATTCGTCCTCTGTCCTTGGTTCACACTTAGCTTGCTAAGAGAGACGCTGTGGTACCTTTTCGTGAGCGTCCGCCTCTCTTGGGTTAAGTCAAATGCTCTCTTGAGTACACTTTGCGTTACAAAAGAAGTAAGCCTGAGAGATAAAGGCAAGAGTTATCACCTGAAGAAAATGTTGATAGCCTCAAGAGAAAGTCATAGTGGATGACAAAAAGAGGAAAAACTAAGGAGAATGATGAGAGAAGTATTCATAGAGTGAAGAAGAAATGATTTGTAACATCCGTCTTCTCCATCTTCAAATGAAGGAGATAAATTCCATGGCATTAGGGGTGATGAGCCTCCTCCAAACGAAGTACCCCTGGCTTTTCACCCAACTTGCTGATGCTATATGTAACATGACACGTCAGGCACTCAGAGATAAATCCTCTGACACTCCTAAGACCCAAGTCCAAGAGCCCAACTCATTTGATGGAACAGACCCCAAGAAACTCCACCAGTTCATAGTTCAGTGTGAGCTGAATTTTCAAGCAAACCCCAAGTTCTTCCACAATGATAGGTCTAAAGTCACATTCACACAATCATACTTTAAGGGCATTGCCCTTGAGTACTTTGAACTGGACTTAATCGGACATTAGCATACAGCACTCTGTCCACTCTGGGTGGACAGCTGGGATGCTTTCCTCTATGAACTCCAGGCCAATTTTGGCCCTCACAATCCTGTCACAGAAGCGAAGGCTCAGCTCAAGCAACTCCACATGAAGGACTCCAATAGGATCTCCAAGTACATAGTCCACTGAAACAGGCTGGCAAGCCAAGTCCAGGAATGGGGTCCTGGCACACTCTGCCAGAGTTTCTATGTTGGACTCCCCAATCACATTAAGGATGAGTTGTCTCGACTTGGAAAACCAAGCAACATCTGCAATCTCTGCAACCTTGTGCAACAAATTAACCAACATTATTGGGAATGCAAGGAAGAGATCACTTACTCAAACAAGGGATCCAACTCCGGATCCAACAACAATAACAATAACTCCAAGTCATCCTCATCCTCCTCCACAACTCCATCCTCCTCTAACAACTCCAAGAATGACAAGTCCAAGGCTTCTGCAAAGGATTCCAAGGACTTGAAGACTGGAAGCAGCTCCAACTCCAGTTCTTCTCCATCGTCCTCCTCAACCAAGCCTGACCTTTCATTGAAACTAGGAAGTGACAGCAAGCTCACTCCTGCTGAGTGAAAGCATTGTTTCGACAACAAGCTCTGTATGTTCTGCAGCCAAGGTGGACATGTGACTTAAAAATGTCTGAAGCCCACATTCCAAGTTTTGAGGGCTCACATAGCTATGACCACAACTTCAGAAGCTAAACTGGAGGCCTCTCTTTTAGAGGCAAAAAAATAGTCTGCAGCCATGATGACTTCACACAGATTCAAGGTTGTGTTGACTCTGCCCATGCAATTAAGGAGGTCCGTCTCAGTGCATCTGCTCTTTCAGACTCCAAATCCCTTATGCCATCTGTCTCTATTTTGTCCTACAATATTCTGACATTCTCTGCACTTGTAAACTCTGGATCCTCTGATTGTTTTATAGATACATCCTTTGTTAATGATCATGGACTTTCACCTTACTCTGTCCCTCTGCTTCAACTCCAGCTATTTAATGGAACATCCAACACATCCATTACTCAAGCTATCGACCTCTCTATCCAATTTGAATCTGGTGATATCACTCCAACAACATTTTATGTCACTCTGCTGAATGGATCCTGTTCCCTTGTTTTAGGACACAACTGGCTTGCCTGCTACAATCTGTTGATTGACTGGGTATCAAGCAGTATCTCATTCTGTACACCTGAACAGACCATGCCCACTTCAAGCTTGACTCTGCAACCTACAGACTTATGCCCTCTGGTTACTCTGACATCACCTGATCTCCCCCATCGCAAAGCTCCTCACATTGCACTCATTGGCGCTCCTGCATTTGCACTTGCTTGTCACCTTGAGGGCTCTGTGCAGTTCAGCCTGCAACTCTGCCCTGAGGAAACCAAACTCCATGCCTCTTTTACTCCTGAACAGATGGACCTGTCCAGAGTTCCATTGGACTATCATGATTTCACTGATGTGTTCAGTAAAACATGAGCTTCTAAGCTTGCACCTCATCACGAACATAATTTGAAGATTAATCTTGAAGAAGATGCATCTCCTCCTCTAGGTACCACATACTCTCTCTCTGCCTCCGAACTTGAGTCACTCTGGACATTCCTGGATGAATACCTAGTTAATGGTTTCATCTAACCATCCTCCTCTGCTCACACAGCTCTGGTCCTATTTGTCTGCAAGAAGGATGGTTCACTCTGTCTTTGCATTGACTTCAGAGGACTCAATAAAGTCATGAAGAAAGACCATTACCCACTTCCATGCATCTTCAAACTCCTTGATGCTTCAAGCCATGCTAAAATTTACTCCAAGATTGATCTCCATCATGCATATCACTTGATCCACATTACTGAGGGTGATGAATGGAAAACATCATTCCATATGTGCTATGGATCATATGAGTGGCTTGTGATGCCTTTCGGACTTACAAATGCTCCTGTAGCATTCCAGCAGTTTGTGAATACTATATTCACTGATTTGTTAGATGTTTGCATCATTGTATATCTTGATGACATCCTCATCTACTCCTCAGATATGGCCTCTCACAAAGAGCATGTCCACGAGGTACTCCATCAACTTTGCAAACATGGACTATATGCAAAACCTGAAAAGTGCAAATTTCATACCAACTCTGCTGAGTATCTTAGATACCAGTTATCTCTGGCTGGTCTTACTATGTCTGCTGAGAAAGTCAAAGCCATCCAGGATTGGCCTGAGCCTCATAAGGTTAAGGTCATCCAATCCTTCCTTGGATTCGCTAATTTCTACCACTATTTCATTCATAATTACTCTGACATTGTCATTCCTTTAACCCATCTTACTTGCAAAGGAACTCCATGGCACTTCTCTGATGACTGCTGGACTTCATTCCAAAAGTTGAAGGATGCCTTCACATCTGCTCCAATCCTCACTCATTAAATCCCTAATGCTCCCATATTTGTAGAAACTGATGCTTCCAACTATGCCATTGCTGGCATCCTCTCCATCTGATGTCTGGATGAGGAGATCCAGCCAGTCAGTTTCTACTCTAGAACACCATTCTACAGAGCTCAACTATGACATGCATGACAAGGAATTGCTCACTATCCATGAGGCTTTCCTTCAATGGCAACATTATCTTGAAGGCTTTGTGACTCCAATCAATGTCATCACTGATCACAAGAATCTCAAATATTTCACTACATCCAAACTCCTGACACACCAGCAAGCCTGGTGGTTAGAGTTCCTTTCACAGTTTAATATGATCATTTGTTTCCGACCTGGGCGCCTTGACGTGAAACCTGATGCCCTCACTAGACGCTAGGATGTCTATCCCAAAGAGAGGGATAGAGACTATGCTCACATCAATCTGCACAACTTCCAACCAGTCTTTACTCAGAAGCAACTTGTGTTGTCCCTTAGAGCAACTTACCTGGCAACTCTGGTACTCCAAGCCAGCTCCATGTTCGACTTAGAGTCGCTCCACAATACCATCTTATCTGCTCTTCCTTCTGATCCTCTTGCATCTATACATCTATCTGACCCCTCTAATACCTCTAATTCTTGTTGGTCAGTTGATCCTAATGGTTTCTTATGTCTGGACAATCACATCTATGTCCCAGACTTGGATGATCTCTGTCTTTGCATTCTCCGGTACAAACATGATCATCTAATCTCTGGTCACTTTGGGTAAAATTGCACTCTGGAGTTAATCCGGAGAGAGTATACTTGGCCAGGCATTCATACGTTTGTCAAAGAATATATCTCCTCCTGCACTGCCTGTGCTCAAGCAAAAGTACCAAGACATAAACTGTACAGACTTCTGAAACAACTCTCCATTACCAAGAAACCCTAGAACTCCATCTCTATGAACTTCATAGAACAACTCCCTGCATCCTCCAGTCATACTGCAATCCTAGTTGTTGTCGATCAATTAACCAAGCAATGCATATTCATCCCAACAGACAACAAGGTGACATCTCTGGAGTTAGCAAAGTTGTTCCTGCTTCATGTGTTTTCTAAGCACAGAGTTCCATCCCACATCACCTCTGATCAAGGAACTGAATGCATGTCTCATTTCTTCTGCTCATTAGGAAAAGTCCTTGACATTCAACTCCATTTTACCTCTGGTTATCATCCAGAAGAAGATGGTCAAACAGAGCACATAAACTAGACCCTTGAACAGTATTTGTGGATCTACTGCAACTACCAACAAGACAACTGGTCTGAACTCCTTCCCCTAGCAGAGTTCACATATAACAATGCTCTGAATGCGACTACTGGCCTGTCTCCATTCTTTGCTAACAAGGGTTATAATCTGAACATCTCTGTGCATCCAGAGAAAGACCTCACCTTTGCATGAGCAAGAGAGTATGCAATTGACCTTGATTCCCTCCATCAATATCTCTGTGAAGAGATAGCTGCTGCACAAGTCTGTTATCAAGGTCCTGCAGATGCTAAACAAACTCCAGTGCTGGACTTCAAAGTGTAACATGAGGTGTACCTGAGAGAGTGTTTGACTAAACCCAAGAGAGGCAGATGCTCATGAAGAGATACCACAGCATGTCTCCTAGCAAGCTAAGTGTGAACCGAGGACTGAGGATAAAGGACAATGACAAAGGAGCATGCAGGTCTCAAGAATCACTTGAAGACAGAGAATGAGTATGACAGAGATCGTGGACAAAGGATGAAGGACTCAGAGTAAAGAGATCTGAGGATTCAGAATGAAGGACGTTGACTAGGACTGAGGACAATGACGAGGAGCTCAGAGGACTTGAGAATCGCTTGAGGATAAAAAATGGGTAGCACCAGGTGTGTAGATTCAGAGTGAGGAACTACAGTACAGGTGATCAGGTATTTAAGTGTTCTAATCATGGGAGGATGGAATGCTATAGAATGCTATGAAACAAGGGGAAACATTGCTGTCATGAGAAAGACAGCTGTGGAGCTAATTGTCCAATGAGAGAGCAAAGATAAGGCAAGACAAAAGAAGGAACTGTAGAGTCGAGTCATCTACCTTGGAAAGGAAATGACAACATGAGGAAGTCATTGGGAAGAGAAAGGTGAGAGGATGAGACAACAGTTTAAGATACTACTCAGGGAAAGAAGTAAGCCTGAGAGACAAAGGCAAGAGTTATCATCTGAAGGAAATGTTGATAGCCTCAAGAGAAAGTCGTAGTGGATGACGAGAAGAGGAAGAACTAAGGAGAACAATGAGAGAAGTGTACATGGAATGAAGAAGAAAAGAATTATAACACAAAGTCAGTGATCCAGTTTTCATCAAAGCAAAGTATTTCTGCTCTACAAGACCATCAAAAAAGCTATCAGAAAAGAACCTTGGACCATACCCAATCATTGCACAAGCCGGCACACACTCCTTCACACTCTGCCTCCCTGACTCCATAAAAGCCATACATCTGGTTTTCCATGTATTCTAATTAGAACTGACCATTCCCAACACAATTCCAAACCAGACACAAACTCGATTGAAGGTGAATTAGAATATGAAATAGCAGAGATATTAGATTTCAAGGTAGATTGAAGAAGACGTAATTGCAAGATCCTATATTTGGTTCATTGGTCTGGTTATGAAGGTACTGACAAAGAGACCTCCTGGCTACTGGCCACAGAACTTGTGCACGCATCAGAGCTTGTCCAGGAGTTTCACCTCCAGTACCTAGACAGGCCCAGTCCTTACTCTGTATAACTCTATCACAACCAAATCCAATCACATTCTGTATGAACCAATTACAAGCTATCTACACTTCCTCCTCATCTCCATCCTCATCCCAGGACGAAGACGATCTGACATCCACCACCTCCCTCTGCTTCCCCTTCCCCTTCTTCGACTCCTTTTTTCTAAAAACCTTCTTCTTCAAGTCCACCAACTGTGTCATAAGAGTGTTCTGCCTCCGTACATCCCTCTAGAGGGCATTGATTGCTGCTAAAATGTCAAGTAGCACTTGCACCATGAGGGGGTACTCCTCCTCCTCCACACTTGCAGCACTCTCTATAACCCTCGCCTTCTTTCAGCTTGGTCCCTCCTTAACCTCCTCCAGGCTCCATTTCCTCTGCCTCCTCTCTGGTTTGTCTTCTCCTGGTTGCATACACCTCACCTTCATCTGTTGGCAGGCCATGCACGACGAGGACTTACCAGGTCCAATCTCACACTCCAGTCCATGTAACACTAAGCATACTCAAGAGAGTGTTCAACTTAACCCAAGAGAGGCAGACGCTCATGAAGAGGTACCACAGCATCTCTCCTAGCAAGCTAAGTGCGAACTGAAGACAGAGGACAGAGGACAATAATGAAGGAGCACACAAGTCTCGAGAATTGCTTGAGGACAGAGAATGAGTATCACAAATATCGTAGACAATGAACTGAGGACTCAAGGTTAAGAAGTTCGAGAAGTTGGGATGAAGGATGTTGACCAAGACTGAGGACAATGACAAGGAACTCAGAGGACTTGAGAATCACTCAAGAACAATGAATTAGTATGCAGGATGGCATAGATTCAGTGTAAGGAGTAAAAGTACAGGGCAGATGGTATATAAGTATTCCTATCGTAAGAGAATGGAATGCTATAGAATGAGATGGAACAAGGGGACACATCGCCGTCATGAGAGAGACAGCTGTGGAGCTAATCGTCCAAACAAAATGGGTTTACATAAGTGAGACGATGTAAGTGAAGCAAGAGAAAGAATGAGATGAGAGAAAAGGAAAATCGTAACATTACCCCTCTTGTACAATTGAAGTACCAGCTCAATCTTGTTCTTCATAGACACCAGCGACTTCCTCAGAAAAGAGTCCAGACATATGTGCGGCATAAGGACAGTCATCAGCGATATGACCAGGTTCCATGCAGAGGGTGCAAAGTTGATTAGGACAAAGACATGGACCGTGACCCCAGTGACTACAAAAGTTGCAGAAGGAATGAAGACAATGGATGGCGAGGTGACCAGGAGCAGGAGTGTGACAACGAGGACAATGGAATTGGGGACAGTCGACTCGATAATGACCAGTATGATGACAGTAAAAACATACTGTGGATGGGGTGGCTTCTTGGTGATAAAACCAAGATTCCAGTATTTGGGTAGGTGAGTTGAGTACTAATCATCCATCAGCCAGATGTCGATAGAGAGTATGAACCCATGTTTGGGCTTCATGGTCAACAATGGTGGAGCCATCAGCGACAGAGGCACCATCTAAGGCTTCGGTTATCATCGTCAGAGTGGAAGAACTCATAAGGGAATCAGGAGGTGGAGGAGGAATGTCCCAGTATATTGGTCCCAGATCGATAGTATCAGAGTTCAATGATGAAGAGCAAGGGGGTGGAGAGGATAAATGGTCTATCAGGGTGAGGGAAGACAACTCTGTGGGAGAAGGAGGAGCTGGAATGGGAAGAGGAGACTCTTCGATGGGTGATTGAGTAGATTGACCACCGTCTGGACGAGAGGTAACATTTTCAAGGTAAAAGTCTCGTTCCTGTATAGTCAAGGAGGAAAATATAGGGCAAAAGATGGGAAGTATAAACCGAACAGGAAGTTTAGGTACCAGATTGGCGAAACAATTTAGTATCAATAGGTCAAGGATTCATTCAGACAACTGCCTGATTGCAACACGAAGAGGAACTCCAAAAGAAGCAGGCAGATTTTGTGGGGCAGAGTGAAAGTGAAGGTTTTGAATGCGCACCACAGTATGGAATAATCCAATAAGATGATGTAAAGTGTCTTCGTTTCGATATGAAGGGTCCTCTTGGATGATTTGCCAGAGAGTCGGATCAGAGAGGATAGTGGAATAAGGAATGGGCAAGACATGAGGCGAAATTAAGGAAGGTTGCACAGGATAAGAGCATAAAGGCAATGGGTCTGAAATGGTAGATGAGTGAGATCAAAGAGTAATAGACATAGGAGAAAATGAAGTTAAATGTATGAGAATGACTTTGTTTGGTTTTGAAAGGAAAAGTAATTGAGTGGATAATAAGGCCACTGCAGAAGAGGAAACAGGGAGAGAAGCAGGACAACAAACATGTTGCCAGAGGATCAGGTACTAGGTAGTGGTGCTCAGCAGCATGCTATGACTTTCACTAATTCGAGCTGAGTGCGAGTGAGTGGGGAATGGGAATGGGATGTACAAAAGGGAGAGGCAAGTTACTTCAGGGAGTGGGAGTGTTTATAAGAGGAAAGGATCCTGGGAGCATGACAGAGGTTTTCTTCAGGTTCCCAGGTAGCTTCGGACTGAGAGTACCCTTTCCATGTGGTCAGGTACTGATAGTTACCAGAGCGGCCTTTATGTGATAGGATAGCCTCCACTTCGAATTCTTCTTCGTCATCTATAACTTCTGGAGGTGGTTCAGGAAAGGAAGATCCATGTGCTTCAGTCTGTTTGAATGGCGATAAGAGGGAAGCATGGAACATGTTGTGAATCTTCCAGGAGGGAAGTAGTCTAAGACGATAAACAAGAGGAGAGATGACTTGTGAGATTTCGAATGGTCCATGATGTTTGGGAGCAAGTTTTCTAGAGGGGTAGGGGATCCGAAGATTGGTGGCTTCTAGCCATATCTTATCTCTGACTTTCCAGGAGGAGAACAAGCAGGTGGAGTGACGAGTCATTGCTAAGCGAGCAGAGTCATGTGCAGCAAGGGCTTCTTCTCATGCCTTGGATAGGGCAATCAATCTATCAGATAAAGTGGGAATGAACGTTTTACCCAGGGTGGGGAATGATTAGGGTTCATAACCAAGGAGGAGAGAGAACAGAGATGACTTGGTGGAGCTATGAGGGATGGAGTTGTGATGGAATTTGGTGGTAGTGAGGAGTTCCAACCAGGAGTGGGGGTTGTTGGCGCAGAAGATATGAAGGTAGGTCTCAAGTTCTTGATTTGTTCGTTCAGTTTGGCCATCAGTCTGGGGATGGTACACAGTGGAGAGTTGGATGTCATATTGGAGGAGGCGAGCGAGTTCAAGAGCAAACGCAGAGGTGAACTGTGGACCACGATCTGAAATGATGGAATCATAAAGGCCAAAGCGTTTGAATATGTTGTCGAAGAAAAGTTTGGCAACTCCTGCAGTGTCAATGGTTTTGTTGCAAGGGATGAAAATTACCCCCTTTGTAAGGCCATGGTCAACCACAACCATAATAGAATCAAAATAAGAGGACAAAGGGAGATCTGTGATGAGATCAACAGAGATTTGGCGGAATGGTAAAGACGATGACAATGGAATTGGGTTCAAGGGAGCAACAGTAGGATGAGTGTTGACCTTGGATTGCTGACATATGGCACAGCCAGCTACAAAGTTCTTGACAAAGGTATCAAGTCCAGGCCACCAGAAGTCACGTTCTAGGATTGCCTTAGTGCAGAATTGACCAGCATGGCCAGTGGTGGGAGAGGAGTGAATACTATGGAGAAGCATGGATTGAGACGAAGGTGGAACATATAAACGACCTTTGTAAAAGAGATGGCCATTATCAAATGACCAGTCTTGGAGTAGGGAACAAGGGAACAAAGGTGTTGCTTCTTCCATGGCTTTGAGGGCACAAAGGACTAGTGGGTCAGACGAGGACAAGGATTGGATGTAGTCAAAGAGCTTAAGGTCAAGGGCATTAATGATGACAGGGTCTGGGAGGATAGATGCATCAGTGTTATCTGAGGAGGTGTTGATGGAATTTTTACGGGAAAGGGCATTAGCTGGGCCCATCTGGGTTCCAAGGGTTACTTTCCAGACGAGGTCAAAGTCAAGGAGGAAGAGGGACCAGTGGGCTTGACGATGAGAGAGTTTGTGTGGGTCTTTGATGAAGGAGAGGTTTTTGTGATCTGTGATTATCGTGACAAGGTGCGAAGTTCCAAGGAGGTATTGTTGCCATTCTTCAAGAGCAAGGATGATGGCCAGGAGTTCTTGGTCATAGATGTCATAGTTGTGTTCAGCAGGGGAGAAGGTCTTTGAAAAGTAGATGTAGGGATGGAGATCACCATTGACATCGGCTTGGAGAAGGACTGCTCCAGAGATCAAGGAGGCATCGGTCATGATAGAGAAGGGATGAGATGTGTCAGGAAGAGCAAGGACTAGAATGGAGCAGAACTGAGTGATGAGGGAACAGAAAGCAGTTTCTTGGAGTGAAGTCCATGACCAGGGTTCATTTTTGTGAGTGAGGAGGACAAGGGGAGTGACAACGTTGGAAAAGTTGGGGATGAACTTTTGATAGAAGTTGGCAAAACCAAGGAAACTGCGGATTCCCTTGACAGATGTTGGGGGTTTCCAGTCTTTGATGGTGGCGAGTTTGATGGGGTCCATCTCGAGTTGTCCTTGACCGATGATCATACCGAGGTATTCCATCTGGGGGGTATCAAAGGAGCATTTGGAGATCTTCAGTGAGAGGCTGTGTTCTCTGAGTCGTTGTAGGACTCAACGTGTGTGATCATGGTAGAGTTCTATATCGTCTTTGATATGGATGCCTAAGTTGTCCATATAGATTTTCAACCAATGTTCTGCTAGCATATTGGTGAAGATATGATTCATGAAAGCTTGAAATGTGGGGGGAGTGTTGTTGAGGCCGAAGAACATTACAGTGGGTTCAAAAAGTCCAAGCGGGGTGATGAACGCCGCTTTCCATTGGTCCTCTTCTCAGATTCGGATGTTATTGTATCCCCATCGTATGTCAAATTTGGTGAACAGGGTTGAATCCTTCATGTCATCGATGAGATCAGAGATGAGTGGGAGGGGATATGCATTGCGAATGGTAAACAAATTGAGATAACGATAGTTCTGACATGGATGAAGAGAACCGTCTTTCTTGGGTATGAAGAAAAAGGGAGAGGCTTGTGGGGACTTCAATGGGACAATGTGACCAGTTTTTAAATGTTCTTCAACAAAGAGGTGGCAGGCCTCCTTTTCGGCAGGGTTTAACAAGTAGACTTTGGTGATCTTTGGGATGAAGGTGGGCTTGAGTTCGATGGTGTGATCATAGGGTCGATGGGGCAGAAGTGTGTTGAAGGTTTTCTCAGAGAACACGTCTTTGTAGTCTTGGCACCAGGTGGGGATTTCATGTTCATGTTTGACCACTTGTTGGGCCAGCTGGGTTGAGAGGGTTACCTTGTTGATCTCATCCCGGGGTGGACACTCATAAAGAGGTACCACAGTGTCCCAGGATGGAGTTTCCTTGTTGATACTTACCGTACCATGGATCTAATCAATGGTAGGGTTCCATTGTTTGAGCCAGGGCATTCCTAGAATGATCTGTTACTTGCCAAGGGCGACAACCATGAGATTGAGGTGATTGTTGAATGAGGAGATTTGAGCATTAGTTCAGATCCTGAATTTGATAGCTCCCTTTTGGTTGGGAGAGCCATCAACGTTGTAGGCCATGAGGGGTTTCTGGATATGTTTGATTCCCATATGAAGGGCGGGGATGAGGCTAGGGTCGATGAAGTTACCAGTTGCTCTGCAGTCTATAAGAGCAACAGTCTTGACAATGTTTGAACCAACTTGGAGATGAATGGGTAAACAGAGGGCTCTTTTGCTTGGTAATCCGACAAGGACATTAGGAGGAGAAGGTGTGGATGGTTCCTTTTCTGTCAAGAAGTCTTGGACAGTGAGGCTGGCAACTTCTTCGTCAGAGAGTTCTTTGTCAGGTTTATAGAGGGTTTTCAGGACTTGGAGGATTGTGGCATCATCCTTCCCAGAGTTGCGAAGTTTATCAAAGTAGGTGTCGAGGGCAGAAGCAGGCTTAGGCTTCTCAAGGTATGTTTTCAGGGTTTGAAGGAGCAAAGCGTTGTCCTTCCTAGTATTGTGACGGAGTTTATCAATGTAGGCATCTACAGCGCCAGTGGGCTTGGAAGTTTTGGGGGTGAGGTCAAGGTTGGCTAGGGTTTCAATGGGTCTAGTGTTCTGTGGGCAAGGGGATGAAGGTTTAGTGCCAGAGCACTTGATGGTGTTGTGGCCTTTCTGGCAACAGTGGAAACAAAGACCAAGTTTAGCGCATCTCATGCGCTCAAGCAGGGAGAGTTTCTTGAGTTTGACATATGTGTCGTCCATGGTTATTATGGGGGCTAGTGTCAAGGGGTGAACAGTGGATGAAGGTTTGGAGATTCTTCCTGATCCCAGTCTGCTAGATCCTGGGTCAATGACCAGGGTGACGACAGTTGGCCATCCGATAGGTGATCTGTTAGATCTAAAGGGTCTATGACTGGTGATGATGATGATTGGCCATCCAATGGTTGGTCTAGGGTTACTAGATCCTAGGATCGTTGACTGTGACAATGACTATGGCTAGGGTGACGACAATTGGTTGTCTAATAGGATAGTGATGAGGAAGATGATGATTAATTGCCCAATGGTTGCGAGGGGGAGCTAGTTGTAACGCTAAGTGTACTCAAGAGAGCGTTCAACTTAACTCAAGAGAGGCGGACGCTCACGAAGAGGTACCACAGCGTCTCTCTTAGCAAGCTAAGTGCGAAACGACGACAGAGGACAGAGGACGATGACGAGTGAGCACACGGTCTCGAGAATCACTCGAGGACTGAGAATGAGTACGACGAATATCGTAGATAGTAAGGAACTATGATACAGACGATCTGGTATATAAGTGGTCCAACCGTGAGAGAATGGAACGATGTGGAATGCTATGGAATAAGGGGAAACATTGCCGTCGTGAGAGAGACAGCTGCAGAGCTAATCGTCCAATAAGGTGGCAAGATAAGACAAGACAAAAAAGGGAAAGACTGCAGAGTCAAGTCATCTACCTTGGAAAGGAAATGACAATGCAAGGAAGTCATTGAAAGGGAAAGGTGAGAGGACGAGACGTCAGTCCTGGATATCACTCAGAAGAAGGGATAAGTCTGAGGATTAATGGTTAGAGTTATTGCCCGAAGAAAGTGTCGATAGCCTCAAGAGAGGGAGTTGTGATATACGACGACGGGAGAAGAAAGGACTAGGAAGTACGATGAGAAGATTGTACGTGAAGAGAAAGAAAGAAAAGAATCATAACACTAGTGACTATGATGACGACGATTGGTCGTCCAATGATTGCTCTAGGGCATGATGGGGACTATGACAAGGAAAGGTGGTGGGGGTAGGCCCTGCTCCGTAACAGGAGGGGCTAAAGGAGACACTGAATCTTTTGTAACACTAAGTGTACTCAAGAGAGCGTTCAACTTAACCCAAGAGAGGTGGATGCTCACGAAGAGGTACCACAGCATCTCTTCTAGCAAGCTAAGTGCGAACTGAAGACAGAGGACAGAGGACAATGATGAAGGAGCACACAAGTCTCAAGAATTGCTCGAGGACAGAGAATGAGTATGACTAATATCATAGACAATGAACTGAGGACTCAGGGTTAAGAAGTTCGAGGAGTTAGGTCGAAGGATGTTGACCAAGATTGAGGACAATGATGAGGGACTCAGAGGACTTGAGAATCGCTCAAGGACAATGAACTTGTATGCAGGATGGTGTAGATTCAGTGTAAGGAGTAAAAGTACAGGGCGAGTGGTATAAGTATTCCTATTGTGGGAGAATGGAATGCTATAGAACACAAGGGAACAAGGGAACACATCACCCTCGTGAGAGAGACGGTTGCGGAGCTAATCGTCCAATGAAAAGGGGTTTACATAAGAGATAAGCAAGCAGGAGAAGAAGATGGAACGAGATGATGATGAAGGGAGAAAAATTGTAACAACATCAGCAAACTGACTACATATTGTCACCACTGACTACTCCCATGCATGACTTCCATACACCCAGCCACCACAACATATCCTGCCCACTCAACCAAGTCATGTCCTACCATCACTGCTACCAGCCATCTCACCTGTGTTCCAAATGAGCATGTGCACTGCATAACAGTGAGCACACTCACCTATTCACCCACTCACACATGCACACACTCACCCTAGACCCATCCACCTCTGCATGCCCTATCTTGGGCATACATCCTCCCTTTCATGTACATGCCCACCACCATCTTTGCAACAATTGCAGGCATGACCAACACAACAGCCTGCTCATCATCATCACCACCACCACCCTAGCAACCATGATAAGAATGTGTATGCAATGCAATGGCATGGTGTGCCCACCACCATCATTGAAACAACTTCAAACGAGTGAAGGCATAAACTTTGAAGTGGTGGTAACCTTTGCCAAGAAAAGAGAAAATTACTCAAAGAGAAGGAATACTCCAAGTAAACTTGACTGGGGAGACATCCCAGGCAAGCCCTTGGCCTTTATATACTATCCATACTGTATGTATATGTTGTGACCTAATCTGCCAATGAGTCACTAATATGGGAATGCCCAAAACCCTAAAGATAAGAGACATAGCCATGCACAGTATGGGAATGAAGAACATGAGTCATATGCATGTAAGGCTGTGAACACAGCCAAGATAAAAAACATATGTCACACATGAGGTGTGGCAGAATGGAAGAGACGGAAATGAAAAGATGAAACATGTTTGAAGTAAATGAAATGAGTCTGAGTAAATCATAGATTGGATCGGGTATGTGTCAGCACTTAAGGCACAGCCTGGCTTTAACACATATCAAGTCAGCACTTACTGCATAGCATGGCTATGACCCTTGATAAGATCCTGATGAAGATAAGATAACAAAAGAAAAGTAAAAGCACAAAGTGAAATAAATGAGACCATAACAATCATAACCGCAATGAAGGGGATGAAGGGGTGTGGGGCAATGCAACAGCTTACCTGCCACTGCCACCACCATGGTAACCACAATGAAGAAGAGGGTGTAGGCAACATGACAGTGTGCCCCCACCACCACCACAACTTCAGCCACAACAAGAAGGATGTGGGGGATGTGGGCAATGCAATGGCATGCCTGCTACCACCACTATGACTGTAATGAGGAGGACTTAAAGGGTCATGGGCAGCACAATGGCATGCCCACCACCACCACCATGTCTGCAACAAAGTGCCCACTACCACCACTACATCAGCAAAGTGACCCTTAGTCATCAGCACTGGATAGCACTGGACAGACTGAGTCTAGTCTGTCCAGTGCTGTGGGTCATTTTGCTAATGCACTGCAACTGTGGATGAGAGGCAATGGTATGCCCATCATCACCACCACAACTGCAACGAAGAGGGCTAGAGGGCGTGTGTTGAACATCCAGTTTGACCCCTTTAGGTAGTATTATGTAATATGATCATGTAGTATATAATATGAAGTTGTCTGAGTTTGAATATAGTCTTTACCTCTTACATCTGTGTACCCACTAACTGCAACAGCAATTGCAACACCATGTGAGTACCTCTAGTCTCACACCTTTGCGTAATGCTCTGCTCAACAGGTTATGAGCCCTGATCAGTGCAGTGAGGAAGTGCATTTGTGGCTGCATCCAAACTTGCTGCAGGTCTGCTCTGCCTAGTCAGTCCTTGCTGCTTCATGTGCAGGACAGACATGGTGATGCACTCACTGCACTTCTACCTCCTTGCTGCTTTTAGCACAGGAGAGTATGCAAAGTGGCACACATCCACATTGTTGTGCACCTTTGTGGCTGCCATTCCCTATGGGGAGACTATGCTGGTACTCCATACTGACACATTTATGTTCTAGACACTATGTCTAACAAGAATGCATCCTTCTCTTCTGTTCAACTTGGCCCCAAGATTTCCACCTTTCACAGTAATGGCTGGGCTAATTGGTGGCCCACCATGGTTCCACTGATGACAAAGGAAAGATGACTAAGGCACACCATCCTGCTGCCACCTCTGACTGGTCCTGGTTCCATGACTGGATCTCTACCAATGACAAAGTCTGTAGCACTTTTCTTATCTACCTATCTCCTTCTCTCATTGCAAAATTCCATACCCACAAGAACGTGAGTGACATGATCACTGCACTCAAAGCAGAGTTCTACAAGAAGGACACCCCCCAGGTCTTTAGTGACTTCAAGATGATGATGGAGCTGATAATTCCCAATGGCTCCAATCCCACTCTCAGCTTAAGCACTTATTTGCCTGCCTACAAAATGCAGGCTCAGACTGGACTGTCCCAGACAACCTCCAGGCCCTCATCGTCCTCACTAAACTACTGTCATCCCTCACAATTATTCAACAACTCATTTTTTAGGCAAAAACTCCTGCTGGCAATCTGAAGGTCCCAACCTTTGATGAGATCCATATGTCCTCTGTCACCAAATATGAGTGTCTTATGCTCTTAAGCAACAAGAAAGGGAAGGACTCTCAGCATGCCAACAAGATTAGTGCCATTGGGTGCAAACCTGATGACCCTTCTTTTAGGGATCAGTAGCAACAACCTAGTGCACCCCATGGGCAGCAGCAGGGAAGTAGCACTGAGAGGGAGAAGGAAAAGAAGAAGAACACACATGGATCATGTGGCAGAGGCAGAGGCAAAGGTAAAGCAAAGTTAAACTTCTCTGAGGCTGACAACAATATGTTCTTCACCTTCACCACCTACTATACCCATACTGATGGTCCTACCCTGACCATTGATCCTCATGCCCTTGCTCATCAATTTGTGCAACTCTATCAGGGGGAGGGCAATTC
>JBBPUG010000687.1:0-17195 GCA_038094535.1 Tubosaeta aff. alveolata | reverse complement strand
AGCTGCCTTACACTTGGCAAGATAAATTTTGCCATGTGAACCCCATTTCCTAAGTGTAGAAATAAAAGAATTGTCAAGTAGATAATAGATAGCCAGGTACAATGAACTCACCTAGCTATGTGTTTCCAAAGAGTTGATACTCCACCAGCAAACCAACACTCAGTGTCAGGATGCTTATCAACTCTGAAAATTGATTAGTACATTAGCATTGCAAAAGATATCACCCTACTTCCTGCATACTTCACATCAATGACCACTTTGCCTTGTCCCATCACCCAGAATCCTATCCTTCTCAGGGGTGAAGATAGTCCGAACATCTTCAGTGCGAGAATCTTGCTCTTGGTGTGCATGCTTCCTCTTGAACTAGATAGTGTGCACCGTGTTTGTATACGCCATGTCACCATGGCTGCATTGTATCGTCAGCAGTGGTACATGTGGGCAAGTTGCTGTGTTGATGCATAACACAGTTGCATGGTACACACATAGCACGATTGTGTACACCATGTTGTTGTGGCCATGTTGTTTTGGGCAAGTTGGCCAAATTGATGCAGGCGACCACCATACAGTTGTGCGATTGCAAATGCCATGTCATTGGTGCACTGTTTCATTGGCAGTGGTTGCATGTGGCCACATCATTGTGTTGCACCACATTGGTGTATTGGCCATGTTGACAGAAGATGTGTTGCATCATGTTGACACATGACATGCGGCACGATTGTGTGCGCTGCACAAGTGTGGGGGAGGAGGCCATGGAGCTGGTGCACACACAATGCGATCATGTATGTCGTGTACGTGTGGGTGAGTCAGCCATGTCAATGCACAATGCAGTTGTATGGTGCATGTGTGGCATGATTGCGTACGCCAAGTCACCATAGCTGCATTTGTTTTGGGCATGTTGGCCAAGTCGGTGCAGGTGGCCATGATTGCATTGTCATTGTACATTCACGCGGTATGTGCACGATGCGATTGCATACGTGATGTCATCGTCATGGCTGCGTTGTCGTGTCACACTGCGCCGACACATCGGCCATGTTGACTGTTGCCATTGTGCGTTCATGCAATGCACATGTGGCACGATTGCATATGCCATGTTGCCATGACTGTGTCATTTTGTCGGCGGTGGTTACACATGCCAGCTGTGTCATCGGTTGTGCAATTGTGTCACATAGGCGTGTCAGCCATGTCAACATGGGACGCGGTTGCATGGCCGTCATGCGTTCACGCGGTGCACATGCAGTGTGGTTGCGTATGCCATGTCGCCGTGACTGCGTTGTTTGTCAATGGTGGTCAAGGATGGGTGTGTTGTCGTGTCATGCGATTGCATTGCGTGGGCATGTTGGCCATGTTGACAGGGAACGCAGTTACGTTGCCATCATGCGTTCACGCAGTGTGTGCACAGCGCCATTGTGTATGCCGTGTCGCCATGACCGCGTCGTTTTGTCAGGGGTGGTTACACATGACCATGTCGTTGCGTTGTGCACATTCAGATGACCGGGTCGTCATGTCACCATGATTATGTTGTACCAGTAGAGGGATGGGAGAAAATATAAGCATAACCTGGTCAGTGTTTGTAGAGTCGAAAGAATAGAGAAAAAAACATACCTGAATTGTCAAAGTAGTTGCAGAAGCAGTGAGTGGCAGGAATAAATATCAGTGAGAGTAAGTGGATGGAAGTATTGCGACGCACCCTGTTGTTCTGTGTGTGTTCCTCCTGGATTTCAGCATACTCTTCTTCTCGGAGCCTCTCTGAGGTCCCATCTATGTCAGGATCTTGCTTGTCTTGGGACGGATCCAGAACACCTGGATTAACTAGTTACTCTGGTAATAGTGTAGATCAACTGGTTCGTACTCACCACGTCGCTGAGGCTCTCTCAGAGCCTGGTCATCGTCTGAGTCCCCATCAGACACAATTATGTTTGAACATGACTTGCAATGCTTGATAATTGGCACAGTTTGTTCATTTGTGCCACTGCATTTGCGCTTTGTGGCAGTGCTTGTACCCACAACATTTTCATCCATAGTGAGTTTCCAGGGGAGTTTGTGCTGACGGGTACCAGTGACTTTGCGTGCTGGGTATGTGTTGGGTGCCAGATCTGGATCTGATGGAAGTTCGATGATCTCATGGACAGCCTACACTGTCTCATGGACTTACGTTTTGGTGTTTGAGAAGCCTGCGTCCGAGAATTACTGTGAGAAGACTTGCCATAGTGATAGCACATGAGTCACTTACTACCACAATAGGATGTTCATCTGTCTCAGATTTGTACCACTGGATTTCTGAAGCATCCTTGAGTGTACCATCTGAATCGAGTGCAGGCTGATTGCTCGACATGTGTTGGTGGGCAAGTGTGCTGCTGTGGAATGCACTGCCACAGAATGATTTGCTGTCAAAAACAAATAAAGTGGTGTGACACTTGATAGACACAAAAGTAATTTCTCTAATTTAATTCACATCCAACAAAATACTTGGTTCAGAACTGGTTCGAACTGGTTCTTAAAAATACTAGGGGTGCTGAACCTGAATCTGAACCTAGTGAGTTGGCACTGAACCTGAACCTGAACTGAACCTAAACCTGTAGGTTCAGTTCAGAGGTTCAGGTTCAAACCTTAGATTCAGACTGAACTTTGGCAGCCCTAATTGCTAGGATGACCATTGCCAAGCTGGGAGTTGCACGAGAGAAAAACAAGGTAGCGTCCTTGAGAATCTGGCCACAAGTTCTGAGCAATTCTAATCACATGGTACAGAACACATGCTCACCTTGAGGATGTCTCGCAGCTGTTCCAATGACTCCCATTCCTCATTGTTGAGCCCATAATTGCTAACCCCAAGTTTGTTTTTATCAGTGATTCCATCTACACCTGCCCAATAACTTGGTGAGAAGTCCAACATATCAAACATTGAATTCCATCGTGTAGAAACGTTGCATGAGAGATTTTTGACATCTAACTCCAACTCATCCAAGATTGATTTCCACACAGGCAGTAGCTTTGTGCTCAAGTGGATAATTTTGAACAAAAGCTTCCGGATCTGGGGCAACAGGTAATCAAGGTGTGTTACAGTTGTGACTTACCTTCGCCAATATCATTCGCAATGGTTTTAGATGCTGGTCCAGCTCAGCACGCTCCTTGTCTGTCAAAAATTCAAGTTCATTGATCCATCCATCAACATTGTCGTCCTCAGTGTCACACTCCACATTCTCTCCAGCTCCACAGCTCATGTCATCCTCTGTTTCCATATCATCACCCAGTTGCCTCAGTTCCTCTTCCAGATCATGTCTGGCACCGCCTCTCTTAGGTAAGTCAAACACTTGGATGAGTGTCTTCGCCACCAAATTGATGACATATAGGAAGCACCGAGTTCGTGTGGCCTCACCCCCAAAGTGGGCAAGACGGTCACTGATCTCGTCTGTCATTGTGTCATTGGCTGAAGCATTGTCCGTAGTCAAACTCAAGATCTACAGAATGATATCAGGTATGCACCAATTTAATATCTATCACCAACCTTGTCTGAGATACCGAATTCCTTTAGAATCTTCGCAAACACTTCCGCCAAGTTTACACCACTGTGTGACTGTATCCAAGTTTGTCAATGCGTTACATGGGTAAGTACTTTGATTTCTCACCTTTGCTACCTCAACAACATCAAGGACTAATGCCAGGGGTTTTTCTTCGTGTACTAGATGTACCATTACAGCAACAAACGACATATGGTTAGGGGATGTCCATGCGTCTGTGGCAAAACTCAGTTCTCTGTCATACTCCTGGTAGAAAATTAGGTCTGTTGTGTAAATTTTACTTTGTTGCTCACCTGTAGTATTTTAGCTATCCAGCTCTGGACGTTGACAAAAACAAGCTGTACATCATGTGAGACAGTTGTTGGGTGTGGTAAGTAATATTCTGGGCATCCTGTTTTCATCAGGCTTTGGAAACCCCGATCGTTAACGATTTCAAATGGCCGCAGGCTTTCTGATACCCAATGAACAAGCTCAGCTCTAATGAGTCATGTCAGAACCATGGCCCCTAGCCCAGCACTCATGTATATTGCAACAGACCTTGTCTCTGCACGAGTGTGTTGTCTGTTCGAGTAAGTTACCTTCCCCTTTCCCTTCTGTTCAAATGCCACAGAAATATCTCCTGATAATTCTTTTGTAACAGCATTGCATGCCATTTTCAGGTCTTCCACAGCATTAATTCGGTCCAAAGCATCTACTTTCCAGCAGGCATGAACATGCTTCCACATGTTGCCAGTCGATGCCCTGTCACTCTTGTCAAGGAATCGCCGCACTCTGTGGTTACATCCCTTTGCAAGGCATTTGAAAATGTGGCAACACCACTGGTCTATGTACCCAATATCTGGAATTGGGCTAAAAAACGCATAAATACATGAGTTCCAGTCCTGCATCATCCATTCTGCAGCTTCATAAATGACACAAATGTCAACAAATATTTAGACACTCACAAAGCTCTGCATCTGATGACTCTTGAGTGTCCTTGTCTAGTTCTGAAGTAACTGCTTGTTTTTTCTTCACCTGCTTTGGCCCATTGTTACCTTCTTTTACAGACAGTCCAGTCGAGACACTTTCTGTCACAAGAGAATCCTCTGTGTCAGATTCAACTCGGATATGCTTCTTCGTATTGCTGTCAACCAGCTTTGCACCTTTCAAGATTTGTGCCTTCTCTGTGGGACAAGAGACTTGTTTTGGAAGCATAATGAGATAACACCAACCCGAATTGGTGATGTGGAGATAGAGTGGAGATTTGTGATGTGAGATCATAGCTGTGTGTGCAGGGAATTTTAGCCTTCTACACCTGTACAGTTGTCGCAATGTTCCAAGAATGACAAAAATAGTCACCAGTGTCATCACTTGCTGATGAGATAGGCAAGTGGCGATGAATGACATGGGTATGTCATAATTACCCATGGATACACCATGGGTTTATGGCACATGGGTAGTGGGTCAATGGGTCACAAATTGACAACCCATACCTATACCCATGGATACCCATACCCATGACCCATGGTGGGTACCCATACCCATGCAGTTCTCTACATGATGCACATGCATTCTTGGGGACACATATTGTGCAGGATCCACAAGGGATGATCCCCCAGGATCACTGGATCTGGGGCAATAGTGCATACCCATCATACACTTGGTGTGTTGTATCATACAAGTCAACACTGACAGTGGGCCTATCATAGGAGAAAGGTATTTACAATAGGTATCTTTCAAAGGTGAGAGAACTTACCTTTGTACAATGGGTTTTGAAAGATCTCATGTGATCACAGGTTTGTGTCCGAGTCGAACATGCGTTTGTGGCTTTAAAGGGCTGATTCCAATCACTTTGGGAGCTGCAGTTAGTAATGTGCATGGAATGAGATATGAAAATTGTGATCCACTGGATCCAATGCTGCCTTATACTCCACAACATGATTATCAGGTTTGAGGAGGAAATGGGGGTTGAAAAAACAACTGAAACGACTTCAAGCAACTGAAGGCATAGACTTCAAAGTAGTGGCAACATTTGCCAAGAAAAGAGGAAATCACTCAGAGAGAAGGAATACTCCAAGTGAACTTGACTGGGGAGATGTCCTAGGCAAGCCCTTGGCCTTTATATACTACTCATACTGTATGTACATGTTGTGACCTAATCTACCGATGAGTCACCAATATGGGAATACCCTAAACCCTAGAGATAAGAGACATAGCCATGCACAGCACGGAAATAAAAGACATGAGTCAAGTGCATGTAAGGCTGTGGACATAGCCAAAATAAGAAACATGAGTCACACACAAGGTATGGCAGAATGGAAGAGACAGAAATTAAAGGGTGAAACATGTTTGAATGAAATGAGTCCATGTGAGTCATAGATCAGATCAGGTATATGTTAGCACTTAAGGCATAGCCTGGCTGTGACATGTATCAAGTCAGCACTTACTGCATAGCATGGCTATGACCCTTGATAAGATCCTGAAGAAGATAAGATAACAAAAGAAAGTGAAAGCATAAAGTGAAATAAATGAGACTGTAACAACAACTGGTTGGGTAATGTAGGAGCTTTCAGCTCTCTATGTTTGTAGGGCACATTCTACAGGTATTCTAGGTATTGTCCATCCATTATCCAAGACCTCCATCATGTCCCATGTCCATCCACATCAATCCAAGTTCAGTCCAGTTCAGATTGTTGTATCTAGTTAGTCCACATAGTCCGCCCAAGGTGTATCTGGGTTGGACACTTTTCATTTGTCTCTTTTCATTCGTTATTGGTTCTTGCCTTCTTAGATCTTGTTGTTCCAACCACATGTATCTCTTCTGCTTTGATTTTGGTGGGTCATCTTGGGATTTGTGGCTGTAGATAGGTATTCTTTCTTAGATCTTCCTGCTTCAAAAGTCCTGGGAAATACCCAGACTATAAAGCCTTGTACTGTGTGATTGCAATGATATCTCTCTCTGACTCTCAGTTTTGTTTGTGGTCTGTTCTCCTCTTGTTGTTGTTGTTGTTCATACTCTCTGTCTTCATCTATCCAGTTTCCATTGGACCAGACTCGTTGCTCTCTACTCGTTTCAATCTGGTTTTTACATCGGATTACATCCTATTTGTGCTAGGTGTCATCTAGCTACCCCTTCTCATCACAGTACCTACATACGAACCCCTTGGGACGAGCCTAGCTCACACCACCCTTTTTCTACCAGTCTCCTCTGCCTACAACAGGGTCTCCCTGAATGTGACAGTGGTACCTCATAACCTCTTCCCATCTTTACAGTGAGACAAGAGGGGGACAAACCAAGGTGCCTGATAGTGCCAGTCATTGTTGAGGTTAGAGATAGAACACTTGGCAAAAAGTTCCACACAGATTTGATGACCTGACTGTTGGAGACCTTGAGTGGGAGGGTTTAGCAAATAATAAAGGTACTTGTTGTGTTGTACATGTCAGGGATACAACAGCAAAGATAAATACAAAGTATTATTGATGAGAAAAACATGAGTCACACAGAAAAAACGCATGCATCCAAATTGGAAATGTAAAATGAATGGTGGCAAGGTCGTGGAAACAGCAAGAGTACAAGGTGGAAGCATGAGATGACATGAAAAAATGAATGGGACATAAACAAAAAAGAATGGCACACAAACTAATCCTTCTGCCACATTTCTTCAAGCCAGATTTGTAGCTGGAGCATCTCCACTTGCTGAGCAATCAGGTTCTCCTTGGTGTGTTTGAGCTTGATGTCATTTTGCTTCTGATTGAGTTCTTGATGATGTTTGATGTCGGTGTTGGCATGCTCCGCAGTGAGCTGCTCCTGTTGCATATCAAGCTCTTTCTTCTGAACGGCATAGTTGAGATGTGCAACATAGTGACATGTGCGATGGTCATCTACCTCCCCAATTGCATTCTTGGCTTCTTGTGTGAACTTGCTAATTTTTCATATAGATCATTTTTGACACGTGCTGAGGTAGAAAGTGGTTTTTTTGTGGTGGAGGTGCTGAGTTTTAAGGTTGAAGAGGAAGGGGCACTGTTTGATGACTTCAGAGCCTGGAGAGGTATTGTGTATGGCATCTGTTGATGGAAGGCAGAGTGGCTATCCCAAGATGGTGTCCTAAGACTGCTACCACTAGCATGTGGCACTGTTTTTGGTGGTAGAGTACTGAACTGGCCAAGATCTTGATGATGGGTTGTATGAAGTGACGTAGTACTTTAAGTCGTCTGATAAAACTAGTCATCAACATAGTACATGTACGAGTGGTCAACACTCACCACAAAGTTGCTTGTCATTGGAGCAAGTGATGTATCCTCTTCAGGTTCGTTGATAAGCATGGGCATGTTGTGAAAGTGGTCCATTGGCTGATCTTCCTATGTCCATGTTTGCCAGCTGTCATCAGCTGCCTGCATATCATGGTTGGTCACATCCAGCTCTTTGGCTTGTCCACCAAAGCCATCCATAACATCATCATTTGCAACCTCAGTCTCAAAGTTCTTGTCTTCTTTGTCAACACTTTCATGTCCACCAGTATGAGGTAACGTGTTCTGTTGAGATGTTCCCTGCACAAGTAAGAGCAGATTTTGTGCATGATCGACAGTGGGGTCAGACGAGACAAGCTTGCTATCTATTCCGGCTCTGGTCAAGTTGTTGATAGAATGGGAAGTTGGAAATAACTTGACCTGTAAAGCATGGTAAATTATACTGTACTTTGGCATAGTACATGATTGAAAGACCTACTAAGCAAATTGGGGTTGGGATCATTAGGGGACACACCAGCACCAGTTTGCTTGAACCAGTTCCGCTGTTTTCAGTACTCTTTTCTCAAACTAGATGAACTGGTCAGAAGGGAATGCTAAGAAATGAGGGACTTACATGCTCAGTTTGTTTGACACCGATGTAATATACCTGCCAGGGCTCTTGTTGCTATATGCTAGATCTTTGCAATGAAAGATGTGAATTGCTATGGCAGCATAGACATCCCTCTTCGTCTTCCAAGGGTGCTTTGGTACCCCCTCCTCATTAGAAGAAATAACTGGGGGATCAGGGGGGGCAGGTTCAGCACTATTAGTGTTGGTGTTGGCATCATTGGTGTTGGCATTGCACAAATCATAATACAGGATATGTCGATCACAGAGGTGACATACTAGCCAAGTCACCATTTTCTGGACATGAACTTTGTCCCAACTGATGTTGGGAAGCTTTGGTGTGGCATCAGAGGCCCTCACTTTCCCTTTGCCTCATGCACTGGTTTTCATTGTAGTTTTGACAATGGCAGGAGGTTGTAAGTCAGTCATAGGTTGCACTGGTACCCTTCTTGGTGTAGGGCAGGGCGCTGACTTGCTGGTAGCCATTGTGACCTTTTCAGGGACTGTGTAGGCATGCAGGTGTGCAGAGTGACAAGGACTTAGTGGAGGCATGATTTTCAAAGTCCGACATGTTATGCACATGGTTTCACAGCAAAATCAGAGGCCAATCATAGCCCTCATGAAATCATGTGAACACCACTAATGTATTTGTGATGTCACTGATAAACAGTGAAAAGCACTTCAATTAACTGACTGCTTGTGTCACTGATGAGCTCATTCTTGCTAATAAAAAACAGCACTATTTTCTACATATTTTGTTGGCACTATAACTTTGTATCAGATACATTGTCAGCCATTTCCATTGACCTTACAAGTAGTTTTACGCTCCAAAATCATTTAAGTCTATTTGTGGAATCCGCCAACTGAAACCTAACACACAGATACATTGTGGCAAGAACATATTACAGGCATGAGAGCAATGGTGAGCAAGTATTCATACACATCAGCAGAATGGTTAGGTGAGGTAGGAGTAGAACAGGAGAGCTTGGCGAGTAAGGGTGGGTGGCACTAGTAGCACCCGGTAGGATACCACTTAGGCACCAACAGTCAGAGCTCATTGTGAAAATTTCAATCTATTACAACAACCATGAAGCAAGTGTGATACTGATAAGACAAGATTTACAGTCAAGTGAGCGACTACTGAATACTAAGGATAGCATGGAATGTCTCCTTATCTGCAAAGCTATTGATGAAGAACTCTTGGCTGATGTCCAAACAGTTGTCACACAACATCTTGGGCAGACACTTGGAACCAAATTTTGGGACAAGCTGGACAACTTGTTGAATGCTATCTAAAGGTATGATGTTGCCAAGAGGAAGTCTGTTGGCACACAGGCAGCATTTAACAATGAGCATTTTGATATGTTTCACAGGTGCTACAGTGTGTATGTCATTCACTGCAACAAAACTTTGAGACGAGAATCTAAAAAATTCAACATAGACAAGTGGGTCACATGGGAGATCCATGATTGGCTGGAGAATTGCTCAAACTTGAGCAATGGAATAACCTGCAATGTATTAATCAGTATGTTGAATCAGAAAAAAAACACAATGTACGTTCATGCAAGGCATCAAGGGAAAAAGGCTCTCCACTCTCATGGCAAATAAGCACAGTATTTCCACGTCCAGAAGCATTAAAACTAGGAGAAATAGCCTGAATGGTTTGAGCAGGAGACACAGCTGATGAATCATGAACTGAGTGTTGCTGGATCCTGAACTTGTTCCATGCATTGAGGTATTTGAATGGAAGGTGACAATTGGAAGCTGAAACCCAATGGCCACTACATTCCAAATAAGAGTGCTGAGAAAAAAATCACCAAGAGCAGCACACAGATCAAGGATGGAAAAGAAACCCAGAGTGTTGTCAAGGTGAACATTGGGAAAGTGAGGTTTCAAAGTAAGAAGAATGGCAACTGACTCATCAGCAGAAATACATGAGTGGAAACAGTTGAATAGAGTACTCCTCACAGCTGCTGGAGGGCTGACATAGTGTTCTTCAGGAGAAGCATGGGAGATCCAGGCATACTCTGGGTAATGAATCACCATGAAATTAGCCTCTTCTGCCATTTCATTGGTTAGGGGAGCACCAGCCATCTTGAGAGTGGTGTACAGATGAAAAAAATGTTGTTTCTCACACTGATCAAGGAAATGACAGCACTGAGAATGAAAGTCATGGCGGTTTGACATCCAGTAGGGTTCCTTGACATGTGTAACGTGACAGCATTCCATGATATCAGTACTCCATTGGTAAGGTGCCCCCATGACACGGATGCTCCATACAATGTGCTAAGCAAGCTCCAGCTTGGGAATCCTAAAATGTGGGATGGGCCCCTTTTTTCCCTGTCAGCCCCCCACTGATATGATGCTAGGTTTGTAATGGTGAAATTCCCATAGTGCCTCCAAAAGGAATGAAGGGTCTCATCACTATAGAGGTTTTGGGCCAGGAAAATGAACTTGGTGATTGCATGAAGCACACATAAAATGTCATTGGAAACACCTCCTATGGCAATGGCAATCAATACTCTCTCAAGCTCTCGATGGTCTTGGCCAGAACACTATTTTGCAGTAGAAATGCCATTCAGCCAATGGCAAGTCCCGGTGCATGGCTGAAGGACAGATAGACGGTGATCAAGCTCTGTGCCACCCATGATGTTGATTATCCAGTTGAGACAATGGTCAAAGTAGAATTTATGCCATTGATGGAGCACATCCAGGGTGAGGAAAATAGAAGGATAGGCATCACCCCAGTCCTCCTAAAATGGAGAGTCAACACCATTTAGGTGGTATTCAAGACAAATCTTATGAAACTGAACAATGGAACATGGGTCACAATGAGCAATGGCATTGTGAATTGCCTGGAGCATATGCTTCTGCAGACGTAGAGGGTGGGGAAATGGATCACCCAGTTGATTGGAGATACAAGGGAGATAGGTGAGTTCAGCGAGGACATGCAAGAGATGGTGAGTTGTTCTACTAAGTCAGTGATCCAGGACACAAGAGGAGTGTGCATTACACAGCGTCTGCCATTGGAGTCTGACATAGCTTCACCTATGCGACAGGCAGTCTTCAGATGGTTGGTCACAATTGAGATTGCAGTATGGTACACATGAGTGGTGAGAACCAATTGCTCTGCTGGGGTCACATTAACAAACTTTGGGATGGAGAGATATGCCACTAATGCATAGGCATGAGAGATGGCTTTCATACACACTCCAGCATGAATATTAGTGATTAAAAGAAGTAAGGGATGCATTTCCTTATTGCCTGAGCCCATAGTTAGTGGTGTTTTGTTAGAGGCGCTGATAACACCCAGAAGACCATGGCCTATGGGTAATGTATTCTAACCAGCCATTAACAATGGAAATATGAGCATTCAAGATCAGCCCTTACTTGAATTTCCCATGTGTGGTCCACACTCATAAATTCGCCATAAATCCACTCTTTGCCTCTTGGGGTTTCCTTGAACTCCTTATATAGGTCATAGTCCATGCAGGATGCAAAAACAGGGTTGCTAAAAAGATGCTTGATAACCTCCAAACCATCCCTCCAGTAAAGCATCATCAGTGTCTTGGTCTTGTAACCTTCTACCTTGATCTCTTTGCATTGCCAGTGTGGTACCTTAGACAGGGACTCCATATGAGTATGCAGATTTTTGGCTGATTTGAACGACACAGGATTTTCCTTGATCTTTGGAATTATCAGTAGAATATATGTAGTCAGTATGGAGTACTTGTCAAAGTATAACTCCAGACATCTCTGAAGTTCAAACAGAGACCAACTCTGGTCGCCTTTTGCTCATTTTTTATCCTACCTTTTTCAGACTTGCTTATACCTATTACAGTATAGTCATACCTCATGTTGATCACTTGGTGGTGCTCCTACTCCCTCCAAACACACACTGCTGCGCCCTTTGTTATTTTCCAAAGCAGCACACCTAGTTTCACCTATTCTATTCCAGACCTTTCTGGAGTTTAGTGAGCACATATCCTCATCACTATTTAACCCACAGTGTTTGATACTATTGGCAAGATGAAGTAAACCATGGATTGTTAATGTGCAAGTTGAGAGGCGGTCTCCACTGTACTGATAGTAATACCTACAGACATATGTTAGAAAGTATGGTGGTAGTTAATAAGATACACAAACTTTTCATACTTCTGAACCCAACATCTCAGTCATACCTGGATATCATCGACATCTGACATGGCAATCCTAAATTGGAGCATCATCTTCATGATATTGACAAGCTCACATATGATGATAGTATTTGTCCTTCTAAAAGTGACCACAGAGTAGCTTTGAAGCAAGGTAAAGGAACCAGAAACACCATGACTTGGCTGAGAAATGCCCAATCAGATGTGGCAATGTTCTTGAGGACACTAACAAATGATGCTAGAATATGCTGAATAGCAGCAACAGTCTCTGCCCCAATTGCATCCCAGACATGTGGTGCAATTTCATATTCCTCTTGGCCAGTATCTAACCCTTTGAAGCTACCACTCCACAAATCCACAAGATTTGGAAAAACATTCTCCAGTACAAGATAGAACCACTCCCAAGGAGTAGACTGGGTGAAATCCAGGGACCCAACACAAGACAACACAGGGTAACCCTTTATCCCTGTTACTTTTGTGATCCTTCCTCTCTCTGCCTTTGTCTTAGCTGAGGTGAGCTGCACACAAGTATGAAGAAAGTCTTTATGTCGTCGCAAAGGCAGGTTACCAGGGTTCTAATGTTCGCTCATGCCATCACCAGTTGGAGGAGTGAGGGGGACATAGTAGATTTTCCCCAATCCATGTATAGCCCAAATGGTACATGACTGACATGGGTAGATGGCGTTATGACCCTTGATGTTGAGAAACTTTTCAATGGCGATGATGTCCCAAAGCTTAAATATAAGATAGGCATGCATATTGAATTGGAAGTTCAAATGTACATCAAAAGTAGGAACACCATATGCTAGTTGCACTGCTTCATCATCAAGTGCAGCAAGAAACGACTCCTGATCTTTTGGATGATGTGGGTCTGGAATGATTGCAATGCATATGATATTCCTCACCTGCATTTGAATTCAAGGGGGAAGATTATAGTTTTGGAGAAGAATTGGAGTCACAGATGGACCTCCTTGTCTGCATTTGCTAAGCAAATAGCTGTTGGTAGCCAAGCCAAGCACAATGTCACAAGGATCAGAGAAGTAGTGATGCCTAAGCTTCTGGCCATCCATAGTGACATGGTGTCATAAAAGATGCTGGTAGTGATCACCATTGAAGACATCTTTAATTTGCCCTAGTTTTGTTTGATATGACATTGACTCAACCATCACTTGACTGCGAAAAAAACCTTGCAAATGGGGGATGAGAGGGAAATAGGCAAATTGGCATCATGGTTTTCCATTTGGCTGAAAGCGGGTTTCATTACAGAACAGGCAGGACTGATAATACTTGTATTTCACAGTGTAGGCAATGCAGGAATGCAGACAACAATCATAAAATTCAGATTTGATCCTTGATAATCGGGCTATCCGGCGAAATATGACATGTTGAGAGGCAATATCAAGTTGGTGGTGGAACATGAAGCGCATGTAGTTAAATGATTGATGAGACATGCCACCATTGACAAGAAGGTTGAAAGCATGTATGTTTTAATGGTCTTCATTAGTGAGAATTGCTAACATCAGATGGATCAGTTTCATAGTATCTAATGCGAGTTCCTTGAGAAGGAGTTCCTCATCAACCAAACCATTGCCCAGGGTTTCATCAAACTATCCCTAGTAGAGTTCTTCATTGTCAAAATCCACCTCATCAGTGGTTCAGAGTGGGTTTCCTCGGTCAAGTATCCATCAGATATGTTCATGTCATTGTTTGCTAGAGCTTTTGAGATTTATCTATGTGACAAATAAGCAACTAACATATGTCATCTCCCTTATTAGAGCTGACAATAGAAACATGCTTAGAGTCTGTCATGATTGTCTCAGATGGTTGGATACCACTGCAGGCATTATTTGCAGTGGCGGCAGCATAGTGTCAACAGCAAGTGGACATGCTTAGGACTTTTCCACAGGTGCTTCAACACCAGCAACATTTGTGGCACTTCCTGTGTTTCCTGCAAACAGAATGAGGGGGGCGAGTAAAGCAGGCCATAAACCGTCTTCTGGGGATATGATGCTGAAAACCAGTAACTGCAATGAAAACCAGTGGTGCCAGGTCATTAGTGAAAAGACATGATAGCATTATCAATGACTGTGTCACTGAATTTGGAGCATTCAGTGGCACGGTCATTGATTAAAGGCACATTTTGTTCCCACAGTGTCTATGTCATGCTAGTCTGTACATAGTACCTCAAATAATATTCATTTTTTATTATACCATCACCTGTCTGCTCTCCTTGATGCACCCCTCTAACACAGTCATCAGGAAAAATGATTCCAGGCTGTACAACCCACATAATTATATAGTACTATAGAGTACCCTGGAGTAATTTTAGAAGACCAACATATTACAGCTCACTACAAGGTACTATATAGTAGGGGTGACATGCATCAAGCACTACACAGTTCTACTAAGGACATTTACACAACAAGATAATCATTGTACATATAGCCGCAAACACTTTGGGAAGGGGAACCACTGAACACTATTGTAAAAGTTATCCTGTAATGTCATTGGTTTAGCACATGATATCCAGTGGTGGTTGCTTGGATTGCAGTGATTTGCCTAGTCACTGAAAGTACCTGTTTACCAGGTGAATTGCAGTGGTTTTGTCAAAACTGGTCTCTTTTTGCTCCTTGATAGGGTTGGAGACCCAGAGATGCAGAGATGTAGAGGGGTGGGTCTTGGTCCAGGACTTATATGTTGTGCCCTTGTGTAGATTCAGGACCCTTGGGAGTGAAGTTAGGAGTTAAGAAGACAAGCAGAGTTCAGAAGATGATTGGGAGCACAGGAGATGTTCTAGTTGATATTCTGACTAAAGTACAATTGAATGTGCTACAGAATATTTATACTACAGAGATACATAGGAATTACTATGGATTGCTAAGGCAGAACCTTTGTAAGGGGTTTTAATCTGAATTCTGTGGTGCTCTCATCACACAACTAGTGTGAACCATGTTTATTATATAGTGAGCAGGTACAGGATGCAGGGTAAAAAGATTACTCTACAAGAGTGAGATCAACTTGCCCTTTATACTATGGCCATTTGACATCAAGTGTCAAATGGCTAACTATGGTAATCATTATCTAAGTGTGCACTACATGTGTGTGCTGTCAGTAGTCAAGTAAGATAGGGGGACCCTATTGGTCCCTCCCCCTTCCCAATTAGAGCCCATTAGGGGCTTGTATTATCACAACTGAAATAGAAATGAAATAAGAATATATTAGACACTATACTATGAACAAGATGAAGTGGTGGTACATATATTAGAAGATTATACTTCTGGAAAAGAGTATGTGATAAGGGAACATAGTTCCCACAAGTCTGAAATCAAAATGTATATATAAATTTTTGAGAAACCATGTTCCTTAGATGAAAAAAAAACTGCATTGCCTACATGTGCTCTGGCAACCCATACAATAGCAATTCACCCTCCTCACCCAAGATCTCCTTGATTGGGACCTTGTTGACTGAGTTAACAGCCATTGAGCCCACATTGTGACTTGTGCCCAAAGCCTTCAGGAACTCCAGGGTAAGGTTGCCACAGCTGCCAACTTTAGTCAGCTTTAGCCTTAGCCAAGCCAGCAACTAATTTAATTTAGGTGCTGCTATATCAGTAAATCACCCCATTTTGCACAGACTATATAGTGGTACAGAGCAGTACAGACTTTGTACAGACAAGTACAGAGGGTACAGCTTTTCACAGTGGTACAGAGTAGTACAGAGTTTCTACAGACTAGTACAGAGTGATACAGAGTTGATTAGTAAGCCAACCAGTACAGATAATTAATTAGCATATAGACTAATCAAGAATAGTAATAGATTCCAAATGCTGAGAGACTTGGAAAAATTCTGGACACTTGGATCATGTGATGGTAATGTTTGAATTGCTTACTAATACTATACTTGTATGTTCATCTATCACCAGCTGCATACTCATGCACCACCACCCACCACCACTCCCATTGTCCCCCAATCCAAATGGGTGCTTGCTCACTCAGGTAAGCATACCCACTTGTTCACACACACACTCATGCATGTTACTCACCCCCCTTCCACAGGCCTGGCTGCCTGTGTGTGTGCCACCTCAGGCATATGCCACCCTGGCTGTGCACACACCCATTACCACCACTACCAACATGATAATAACAACAGAAGTAGCACATCAAGGCACCACAACCAGTGATGACAACAATACAAGGTGATGGTAACATGGGGAATGTGCCAGTGTGCCCAGTACACCCATGACAATGGTGCACATCCTGTCAGCACAAGGGCACCAAGGAATGGTACCCAATTGCCCTGCCACCACCACTCTGCTGCAATGCCAATGATAAGGGTGATGAAGCAAAATGGTGCATCCTGCACCACCATTGCCATCACCATGACAACAACAAGGGCAAGGGTATGCAACAGCACACCCACCACCAGTGCCAACATCAAAGTGACATGCAAAATGGCTTGCCCACTGCCACTGCCACCATTGCCATGATGATAACAAGGATGAGGGTATGCAATGGTGGACCTGTTACGGTCTCATTTATTTTCACCTTACGCTTTCTTCTTTTTCTTTATCTTATCATGACAGGATCTTATCAAGAGTCACAGCCATGCTATGCAGTAAGTGCTGGCTTGATACGTGTTACAGCCAGGCTGTGCCTTAAGTGCTGACACATACCCGATCCGATCTATGACTCA
>JBBPUG010000686.1:0-17195 GCA_038094535.1 Tubosaeta aff. alveolata | reverse complement strand
CGCGCGGATTGCAGGACCATGTTGCAAGTTGGGAGGGGAGGGTCGAGAGAGAGACGAGGCTGAGAAGATTGGCGTGTTGCAAGTTGGTGGAGAGGGTCTTGAGAAAGGGACAGGCTGAGGGACACCATGTTGCAAGTGCGGAATGGGCTGAGAGGATGGTCGGACGACCGCATTTCGTGCAAAATGGTGGAACGCTAACTATCGCACGGTTTGCATGACTTACCCAGAATCTGGTGGATCGTCATATAGCGGTCGTCATGCAGATAGGCAACCTTTCGTTTTGTGTGGTAAACGCTCCCCTCATTTGGATGAAAGTGTCCATCTATTCTCAAATTGCTGTTGGAGCGGTAATATGCACGCTTGCAATCATTCAATTTGTAAGGCAGTCACTTCGAATGTACGCTAGCACGAAGCAATGGCAACCCAACCGGTATATGACCTTGCTTGTCAGAGAGGGCACCCTATACTTTTTGGCGTACGTCCCAGTCCCATTTAATTGTCTAGTAAAGCTGACGGTACATTTTTCGTGACAGTCTCCTGCTGAGCAGCTGCATCAACATATTGTTTGCATCAGGACAGATACCAATGCAAGAGTGGCAGATAGCACCGCTGTTTGTCGTTGGATATGTGCTCGTGTTCACTCTAACCCCTCGTTTTATAATGAACATGCGAGAACTGTATGCGCAGAACACTCGAGGGGGGCGTGCGCCGGGCGGGATCGACACGGGGTTCGGCTTAGTGTCGTTACGCGACTACGACCTGAGTAGGACAGAAATCATGTTTGCGGATGGCGAGGAAAGAGAGGTGCCGATGGCGAACGGGGATATACAGCTGGGCGGCTCCTGGATTGCTTAGATGGACTGCTCAACTGTATAGAATGGGTAAACATGCAGCGGTGATTTAGTGAATCAACCAACTGAATCAAACCACATGTCTCATATTTAATGTCCACTGCAATAACCGACTAGGATGGCCCTAGTATCCCATTAATTCAGCAAAAATTTGACCTACGCCTCGGGGGACATGGCATCTGTAATATCTACAGGCCGATGTTTACTGTCTATATAGAAAACCGAGATACTGCCACCATGGCTTGTCAATTATCGTTACCCAACTACATCGGGGGTAGGACGGAAATTGAGCTTGCAGATAAAGAGAACGAGGGGCCAAAAAATACTGCTCGAGGGTATGCAGGTGGAGACCAAGACCACTCCACCAGGACCGGCGCAAGTAATAATCCGTGGTCATTTTCTGCGACCAACTATGCGTTATGTTGACGACGGAACTACCGCAGTCGTGACAACCCCCCATGAATGGATGATATGAAACGGATAAGGGCTCTCACACACCCATTTGAGGAGAAGTTCATGTATTGCCACGCAGCAACCACCACTTCTTAGATCGCTCTTGGTGCAATAATGCAGGTACGCGCATAACATCTCACTGCATGGTGTTGCCAACAAACTATCCCTCTAGGGATAGGATCCAGGTGTGTGGGCACGATCACTTACTGCAGAATGACCCCACTCCCCTATGAGGCGGTAGACACAGAGGTAACGTCTGCAACGTTGTCATATCCCACCATCTCGATGGTATTTCCGTGCTTCGTCGAAGACAAGGAATGAGGGGATTGATGTGAACCAACTGGGACGACCTCACCAAGACAGCTACTAGACCATATCCAAAATAACATGTGTATTTGGAGCGGACAGGATGTGGTATTCGGTCCAAACGGTATTGGTCTGGACACAATTGCATTCGATCGTCGACTAGTTACAACGCCGGAGGCTGGACGACCAACCTGAGTGTTGCCATGGGGAAATGGATTCTATACTAATTGTTCGGTGCATAGGGCAAAACTGCCGGCAAGGCAATCAGTAGGAGGAAGATCCAACGTTCTGCATTGAACCTGCAGCACGTCTTTGAGAAATCGTCCCAAGAGTATTTATGGAAACCCGTCGGTATTCCGCTCCATCTTCCGTGTGTCGGAGCTTTTGGCCCGGGGATAACCGGTGTCAACGTCAACCCTCTCAGTGGAAGAGCGTGCAAGTTGAGTGACTGTACCCTTCAATGGGAAATGAAAAAAGACTCTTCTGCTCGTTTGATGGGTCCATGTTAATTTAGTTGCCGGTTTTTCCTACAAGCAGGCACATATCTCACCGCCAGCCTGTCAAGTTGACAAGAAAGCCCATGGAGATGACCTTATGCGTACTATAAGGACTCTGCCTTGGTACTTACGCTGCATACGTACCCAAACCGGAGTGCCCTCTAGGATGTCGCATATTACAAGAACAACGCCCCCATTTCCTCGGGGCCTGGGCTGAAGTTGATCCGTCTCTCCTGATTCATCAGCGTGCACGACGAGCGGTAAGCGTTGGTAGCCGCTGGTAGCCGCTGGTAGCCGACGGTAGCCGATGGTATGATACCACCTCGGATTCACTGATGACTTAGCATGCGACTCGATTTGCGAAGTACCGCATCAGCGCCCAAAATCATTACTGCGACGGTTCCTTATGCCGGAACCACAGCACGAGGGCTGATCCACATAGCAATCTACCCTGGTGAAACTAGTGATATATTTCCTTCCTCCAGTTCGTATTGTATCTTGTGTCAATCTATCGGAACTCATCATGTCCTCTACTCTTCAGCTTGCCCTGACTACCATCCGGCAGAATAACTACGTCTCTCGTATGGCCATTCTTTTCTTGTGGCGGATTGGAGCTCTTACAAGCCTATCACAGTTGTTGTCATTACTGCTGTTGGATACGACTACAGTAAGCTACAGGTCCTTTTGATACAATGAGCTAATTTCTACTTTGACAGTCCTTACGTTCTCCAAGGAGGTATAGTATTCCTGCTCTCGTTGTACATTGTCTCCTCATTGAATAGTCAGGCAAAATATGTCTGGGTCAGTGAACAACTGTTTGTCGAGACAACATGTTGCTAATGCGATTACAGAATAGACCGTGGACCTGGGTGTCAACCCTATTTCTTTTTGTATGTTTGAAACTTCCCCAAGGAGCATCAGCATTGTTACCCTTATTACAGGTGCGCTATTGTGGCCTTTATAGCCTTATGTGAGCCTAGCATTGTGAGACATATACAGGATACTAACTTCAATCCCAGACTGCCTTCCCTCGGTAAGTTTGTCGTTTAAGGTGTGTCGTTGTTCAAACATCCCATTTCAAGTCGGGAGCAGCTTCCTACCTGGTCCTGCTAAGGTATTTTCCTCCGCCAATCACTGATACGTGCACTAAAGAATATGACCATTAGACGTGTGTATTTCTCGTTAACAAGCATTTCCATACGACTGACATTTACGAAACAGTTGTAAGCATGAAAAACTCTTTCCGTTTGTTCCAACCACGAGCCCGTGCAAGGTGAAATAATTAACATCATTTATGGGTGGACATTTCTTCTATTTCTCGGTTCGGCCGATTGTAGGTTGTTGCATAACTCTGTTCACAGGAGACACCTGATATTGATGGCAATCGCAGTGGTGATGATTCTTCGTGTATGGGCAATGTACCATCAATCCAGGCTGGTACTAGCTTTTCTTCTTATATTGTTTTCCTTTGAGATCATCTCCACCTTGATTGGCGTTATCGTCTACAGTAATCCCAAGAATCTCGGTACGTGGACCATGAGCGAACAAACACATTGGTTATTAACACGTATCCGTCACCGCAGCAACTACCGTCCAAGTTCTGAGCCTTTCGTTTTGTGTAGCACAACCTAACACAATCGTCTGGACGAAAGTGAGCGTCATTTTTCAAAGTGCAAATAACGCTGCGATATGCTTGTTCGCGGTCGTTCGATTTTTGAGGGAATCACTTCAAACGTATGGTGCAACAAAACAGTGGCAACCCAATCGCTTCATGGCCTTGCCAGTCAAGGAGGGCATCCTGTATTTCTTTGCGTACGTCGTGTCTCATCAACCCACCCTGTCGCCATCTATGCTTACGACCGAGCCGACTAACAACTGTGCTAACGGTGCCCTGTCCATCATAGCATTTTACTGTTCGATATCATCGACGTAATGGGTATCGAGGGAAAAATCCCCACAGGAGGCTGGCAGCTGATACTCGCCTCAATCTTGACCAATATTCCCATGTACACGTTGATGCCTCGTTTCATCATAAGCATTCGGGAGTTGCACGCGTACGATGCTCAAGCTGATCATGTGAGCGGAATCGACGCTGGGTTTGGCTTGTCATCAATATATGGCCGTGACACTGGTGAGACGGTGATGGTATTCGCAGATGCTCAGCGGGACGAGGAGATGGACAATGTTGAGGGGATACCAATGGAGGTTGGGGCGGTCTGGCGAGCCTAAGGTTACTGTAACACATTCTCTATCACGACGGTCTGGCATTGTAGCATCACCTGGGTAATACCTCGTCGGACAATGTAACCGATATATCGGTGTTAAAATACGTTCTGAACATGTTTGGCCAATTCAAATCCGCTTTACACCGAGGGGACGTTACGCGCAGAATCGTGGCAGTGGCTTTGGTCACCTGGTAGGTGCCTTCAGTCTTCACAGAAGCGCACCATGTGAATACAGTGCAAGCGTGAGACCAACAACATCATGTTCAATCGTTGGATAGTCACAAGTGGCACGAGACAAGAATGATACACGATCACAATCCACACGCTATCGTACGATCCCGCCGTACTACTGCCTCACCTCGCTGGGACTTCCGCCAGGTGCACCTTGGCCAAGTATCCATTGCCGCCGCCGTGCGCATCAATGTCGTTTTTGATGGCCTCCAGCTTTTCTGCTTCAAAACGGGACACCGTGCTCTCTATCCCGTTCCAGACGTAATATAGCGTCTGGCCGTCAGAGGCAGAAGCCTGGAAGATGATCAAGACGGTGCCGAACTCTGGGTCACGGGCCCAGATTGGCTGTGCATCAAGAAGGCCATACTGATTCCTGATGGCGTTTTTTATGCTGCTGGGTTTATCCGTCCAGTAGTGATGGTCGAGCAGCTCCTCCTCATCGTAGTTCCAGCCTCGAGGAGGATCGTTGGTAGCTCCAGATTCAGCTGTAGGAGATGGTGAAGGCGAGGATGACATATGGGATGCTCTGTCGACGCGTGAACTTCAGACAAGGACAGAGGATGAGAGGGAGAGGACGTACGGTGTAGGACGGCAATGTGGGTCGAATGCAAGGTACGGCGTATGGGTTGGCAACCGGTATATGTGAGACGGCCAACTTTATAACAGGAGAGAGACAATGCCTCGCGACGGTGCACGTGAGGACCAGGTTGTACAAGATGTTCCTTGAGGGAATTCTTCCGCGCGCCACCGCTCCATCTCGAACTTCATTTCTGTCTTGCAATGCGTTACGAAGCTCCGACCGCCCCAGCGTGAATTCATCGAAGCTTGGTAGATTGCGCCCACTTGGCTGAGTTGGCTTCAGGGGCACGAATGTTGCCAAGATCCCGGTAAGGGTGCGAGTGAGTCAGCGGAAACCTTACAATGGCCTGTGGCGTGGTGCAGGGTCAGGTCAGGAGGGAGCAACAATCATATAACCAGCAGGGACAAACTGGGGGAGCCAAGGGTGTAGAGCGGACAAAGAACGAAGGCGGAGAAGCGGAGCAGGGCGGGCCGCCCCTTCCGGAAGTCCAGGAGCACTTGAATCCGGTTGGGACGTGTTCGAGGAGCCTACCGGGGGCATGTGGCATGAGGCTGTTGCGTCCAAACCTTGTGTTGGTGTCGTGAAACGTCCGAGGTCCCCGGTGAAGAATAACGAAATAGTGGTAATGGTCCCCAAGATGAAGAACACGGCGTGACAGTGATAAAATCGCGTCCACGAGTGAGACGCGAATGAATTTTCATCGCGACACCTTCCGAATTCGAAGTGAAGTTCTCAGGGTGCAGAAATCCACTCACCTAAGACGATATCCAATGTCTATTCATCATCAATGAAAGCCCTATAATATCCCGTCTGGATCCCAAGGTTTTCATCCTGTATGGTGTGGGTCCTCACGTGGGGTTTATCACGGTGGAGTGCTGTGCACACGAAACACGCCAGGTATACATAGTCCGATCACGGAGGAAGACTGTAGCATAAATAGGAACACCTGGATCCATTCAGGTGACCTTAGGCAGGGAAGAGAAGGGCGAATCTATTGAGTTGAGGAGTACTAGCGGAATGTGATTGGAGGCGTTTTCCCCGCAACGAAATTAGTCCATGTATCAGTACTTAATGAAACTAAAATCATCATTGCTGTTGGCGAGACCGCTAAGTTCCCAGAACATGCACGGACCTTTTGGAATACGTTGATTGCCTTTCGTGGGGCAGAATTCCGTCACTTGGTCCGGCGATCGGTAGTGTCCAATGAAGCAAGCTTGCCTCAAGGAGATACCATCCACGAACAAGTAACCAGTACATAACGAGGATGATAAAAATGAAATCCAGGGGTAAATGAAGTGTTTGAGCTCACAGGAATCATGCTTGCGCCATCTCACAACCAGAACGTCCTCAGATGGAATGCCATCGGGTGTCCCGTGTGGCTCAGACCATGCACGAAACAAGAGAGCGCGTCATCAACATGTAGATTTTGGGCCGCAGTGACCACGGCGTAGGTGCGAACGGAAATCGACTATTTTGACTGTCTTCCCGGACTTGTCACAATGCAGGTCTCGTTGCATCTGTTGACGCACGTCCCGGCCAACTTGCTGGCTAGACAGACTCGGAACTGTTCAAACTACGGTTGAGTAAGCATTGGGTCGCTCTCGTACCTTTGTACGGTGTTCCAAATGCAGCACATTCTCGGCCCGATTTACAGTTGTTATGTGCCAAAATTGACGAACCCAACCGTAGGCACATCACCGTGGGCCATTTCCAGGTGGTTGGTTCTTACACGATGTACGTAGCCCATTCCTGAAGACAGAGAGAAGGAAATTGATCCTGGCGGGGCGCGCTACTATCGTCCCAGACCAGAACAGCAGCTCCCCACAACGAGCGGGAACGAACTTGATCCTAACACAAAAATCCTACGGACCGCCAACGACATAACGGTGGACTTTTCCATATTCGACATCTTGGGGGTTCCTTCTTTCGTTATTGGGTCCAGTTCCCTCTCAAGCGACCGCTAATTGTGTCTTTCCCTCGCCGCCGTATGCAAGATGTTGTCGCGAAAACGTGGCATATCTTCCTCGGTGCTACTCGGATACGTCAAGGACGTGAAATGAAAGGGACTTGTGGAAAGAAAGCGCCACAGATTTATTCGGGAGGTCTTGCAGCAGCCATACTTCGAATATGGCCAAGTTCCCTTCAAGCATGTCGCGGGTAGAGAAATACGAGGACCCAATTGCGGTCATTGCGCCGAAACGCACCTTTTACCTACGTCCTAACGTCAGTCATATTTCTCTTGCAAGCGCATTACGCATGACCCTGAACCCATCGATCAGTAGAGTGGGGCTTCGTGACAACAGCTTCCTCGTGATCGATGATGTCATCCGCATTGACCCAGATGCATGGGAAGCGCATCGGAAAGAGGGGTCATGGTGCCACCGTGTCGGAACTGTGAGCTGCTAACAGGCTGATACAATGCCTTCCGTGCTTCAAACTCCGCGTCCACAATCACAAGCAACGTCTATTGCGATTGAAAGCTAGCGTTGATCAAGAAAGTAAACGTTCGTTAAGGACACTCGTAACAACACGCACTATCCCAGCTTATTATTTCAGTTCTGAGGGTATGAGACCCTTGCAAGTGTAACCTCTACGCTATGGGGTCGGGTACGACCTGTGATCAAGATTTCGCAAGATAGCAACTGTCAGTAGTACTGAGAACCGGCGTTCATACTCCGATCTCTAGCGGCTTTGTCAGTGAATCGCAGACTGATGACCCGTGAAACATCTGTTGGGAAAAATCTCTATGACAAGACACAGGTTAGCACTCTCACGAAGAATTGAATTGGTGGGAAATACAAGTACAAAGGAGGGTCAACACCACCTGGCCGAGCAGGCATGCGGAGATATTAATAGCTGAGAAAGGAGAGTAACCAAGATTTGCAAGACTCTGCTAGCGACAGGAATCGAGCTTCGTATTAGACAACAAAAGAAACAGAAGTTCAAGGAGGCGTTGAGAGTGCCACCTACGCAAGAAACAAGCGAGAAAGCTAGATAATAAGGATAGAAACTTGACGAGCGTCGTAAAGTTAGATAAATAGCGATACCAGGATTTCCGTTCCACAAACACTCGTAATTCGTGGGCGTGGCATGAGCATGATCGTTTCCATGCATTGCTGCAACACAAGAAGACAACTGAATAGATAACTGCCGCCGTCCAGTCGGATGTGTGGTTGATACAGAAGTAGTTGATACAACATTTGTTCCGCCCGTGATTGATTGCCGAATAAGCGTAAAAGATTTGACGAGTTAGATGGTGACTTGGTGTCCCAGGAAATTAGCGGGTCGAGAGATCGATACTTGCCTCCAAACTACTTCCGTCCTTCTCATGCCGCAGTCCGTCCATGTGGTGATACGCGGCTGTCAGATGATGACGCTGCTGTTCCTCCTCAAAAAGTTTGCGGCCCAAGTCTGTGCGCAGATTTGCACCTGATCCCGAATTCAACGAAATCGCGGAACGCGGCACAGTAACCCCTGTAGCGGGTGAGGGAGAAACATTGATAAAGTCGTTCAGATTGAACGGGATACCGCCGGGTGTCGGTGGTGCTTGCGGATCACGGGAAAAAACCGATTCTAATCGTCCCGAAGGAGACGAAGGAGCCGGAAGTAACTGAGAAGATGGAGAAGCTTCAGATACGGGAGTTGGCGGAACCACTGTCAGCTCCATCGGTGCGGCAGGCGCCAATGACGCCGTGTCGCCGCTTACGGCAGCAAGTTGATAGGGTTCATTCTGGGAGCTCTGGCTCCCTGGCAAAGTGTCGATAGTAAGGCTGCTTTCACTTCGTGACGAGACTTTCCCATCTTCACCTCCAGAGAAGAGCACCCTTCCGTTAGTGCGGAGTGAACCGCCGCCGCCCAACGCCCGGAAAGCAGCCAAGTCCTTCGCGTCCCTATTTCGCGTCGTGGTGGGGCGCACAGGGGACGGTGACGTATGCAAATACAACATCAGATTTGCTGCCTCTTCATCATCAGCCCGTGGGGTTGAGTATGTGTTCTCGTTGGTTGTTCGTGGCGGAGTGGCAGCTCTCCCTGCAGATGGAAAGGAAAAGGACGAATCCGCCGAGGGCACCAGTGAGGATGGAGCCGTGGTAGTTCGGGCCGAACTTTGAGCATACTGTGAGAGAGAATGAAATGAACTTTCGGATCCGGTGGACAAGGAGGAACGGGGTGACGACGCGCTGACGATTGATGGACGTGACTGAAGAAGCGATGTAAGCGTGGCAACAGCCTTTCTCTCGACATCAGCCGCTTCCTCCGCGGACTCTTTCTGCTTTCCTTTGGTACTCTTTGCCTTGGCCCGCGAAGCCTCTTCCTTTCGACTCCGAGATTGTGCACGTGTCCCTTCAGCAATACTGCGCACTGCAGGTATAGAGTTGGTTCCCCGGCGCCCTGGACGTGCACGAGATCCGGCTGTGGAACGAGTGGGTGCTTGCACGGGAGGATCAGCTGAATTGTGCACTGTGCGTGCTTGCTTCAGCGGCGGTTGTCCGAGAAGAGCGGTGTAGAGACTCTGAGGCGAATGAGAGGAAGTTGAAGTGACCGTGGGATGATAATGAGAGCGCGAGGGAGCGGTCGACGAGACAGCAGAGGGCACAATATTATTACTCCTGTGTGTTGGGCTATCTTGGGTAGCAGGATTATTATAATAATTGTTGGCCCCGGTGGCCTTGCGTTTGCCACCAGTCAAGCGAGGCGGGACAGGCGGAATTGCGTGTGTCTTAGCTTCCAGATCGTTTAGCGGGATGTGGGGAATATTATGGGTCGCTTTGTAAGAGGCGTAGGACAAGCGGGCACGGAGGCCACGGACTACCTGGAGAGTGAGACAGGGGATGTCAGCGAACGTGATTCCGGCTCTGTATGACCAAGACAGCGCTGGAGAGTCGAGCAAGAGACCAGGGAGAACGCCAACATCATTGTGAGATGAAGACACTGCTGGTGGCGCGACCCATCGGTGTGCCAACGCGTCCCGTGACGCCAGAGAGCACCAGGACTTACCACAGAGAGTTCAGCACTAGCCAGGAATTTTCGAATGGCCTTGTCTCTGTCTTCCCTCTCCAAAGGGTTCATCTCTGTCGAGAGGAACGGGCTGTGGGGTTGTGCGTAACCCAAGGGAGGCGACACAGACGTCACCGAGGACGACGGGGTCACCATTGGCGCGCGTCGGCTCGTAGCTGGGTTAGGTATAAGTACAGGCTGTACAGAGATATACACCGCACGCTCTGATGAGCGACGTGGAGACAGCTTTGGTTGCTGTTACGGACGGCGATGGGGCGCTGTCCGCTGTGTGAAATGGTGAGGAGCGCGTTAGAAGCCACACGCGACGCGCCCACCTTATTCATCATAATTCCCACGGGTTTACACCCAGATTTTTGCCAAATTTTCGCATAAATAAATTACGTGTTTGGGAGGAAATTTCCTGCTGCACTGTAAGAACCGGATGACAGAACCGGTTAGCCCGAAGCACCACGAGTAAGTTGGACTAATTAGACGAAATGACAACCGGACACGCGCAACGTACAGCTTCGTAACACGCATCTACTATATCAGATGATCTCCTCTCCAGCGTCGCTCGCACTGGTCGTCAGTCTTTGTGTGCTTTCATCACAATGGGCAGACGCGCGACCAGATCCATCTGTGCCAAGTCCCATCTCATCCCAATACCATCGGGGCAAGAATCCGACGCGATCATCGCCCCCCATAACGTCTTCCACCCCTGACGTATCGAGCATGACGACCGATATGCCTACCTTTGGCGTAAATGTAACACGCCAGACATCCTTTTCTGTGCCTGCCAGAAGGGTTGTGTGCAGAAACGACAGGAATGTATCCCCCCACCCTAGACAGATAAGGGGATTCCACTCTCCAGGTTTACCCCGAACAGTTCGGGGTATCTCGGCGGTCCGGAACGATTGGGTCGTCACGAGTTGTCCGGATGGCTTACGGAAACCAACGACAATTTCCTGACTCACGATAAAATGATCAGCGTACACGGGCAGAACTTAGATTAGCCTACGGGAACCCCCAAAAGGAAGGACTGCAGATAAAATTTGAGCAGTTTTCTAGACAAGGTTGAGTTAGTTGCGGGTCCAGTTTGTAAATTCATACTTTTCAAATCTAGTCTCGTCTGAGGAACCTCGGATGGCTAGGGACGTCTTCAGTTCGACAAAGTTTGTAGTGCTCCCAGAATACTTTCCTGTGTCGCCAAATGATTTCATACCTCAGAATCAAAAGGCAGGATAGCAAAGCATACCACGAACACAATCGACTTCTCCCCCAATGATAACCCTGCAGTCGCCCAGTTTCGTTTTCACGACGCTGCACCACCCGGCATTGCTATTAACGTCCCTACCCCAACCTTGCACATACGACGAGGTGTTGTCTCGACGACCAGGAGTAGAGGTCGTACAATACGATTCAAACGCATAGCCATAGTATGTTTGACGCCTTTGACGAGGCTCCATGTCATTCCTAGGATATGTTGAGCATCGCACAATGCTAGGAGGATCATCGTACTTTTCCTTGAGCTTTGCATCGTTCAAATGTTCCTCGAAATAAAAAGTCACACCAACACGCATGACATTGAGTTCCCAACCATCCCTTTCTTCATAAGGGGCTGCGAGTATCCTCTCTCACGAGATATGAACAACCATGTTGGCATATGGGAGAGAGAAAATGGGTCTCACTTGGTCATAATCCCTCTCCAGCTCATAACATGAATATCGGGTGCCTTAGATTGAGATGATGAGGGCCCTTCAGACAAGCTTTTCTTGAACCTCGACCATGCTTGCAAAAGCGCGTCCAATCGACCGCGTTCTTCAGGTCGTCTGATCCACCTGTCATACCCATATCCCAGGTCTGCGCCAGTAGGTGGATCTATGTAATAGCGCAGTCCAGAATCGTCAAATTCGAGGACATGATCGGGAGTGTATGAAAAGCTAAGCAGTTGAGCGGGTTGTTGAAACAGCGGTGGCCTCAAAGGTGGACGTGCAAGACTTGGATAGTCCAAAGTGACGTGAGTTGGCCGTTTAGACGCAGGCGAGCAATCTTGGAGCTCGGCGTCGACTGCCTTTCGTTTCTGCGCCATGGTTGAGAGACGCCAAGTAACACAGCCACGCGGATAAACCTTCCCGGCGGCGGACCGAAACCGCCCCGAATTCAATTGCAACCCTGGAGCGACCCTTCAACGCAGCGCCTCGCAGTCGATTCCTTATGAAGAACAAAAGCTCGACGACTCGAAGCTTGTGCTCGTTCGCCACAATGAATCAGGCGTTTGGAAACTCCCAGAAGAGACGTCGGTCGCCTCGTGTTCTCCTCGAGGACTGGATTTATTACTTTAATCACCCACAGGGTTTACGCTATTCAACCACGATGTGACTAATGGCGATGAAACTCCCTGCGAACGGCTCGACATTTGTCGCTGAAACGCAAGTCGAAAGGTCATTACGAGAGACGGCTGGAATCCGATTGGCACTCAGGTAAGACCATGACTCTCAACGGCAACTCAATTATTAATGTCACGCGTTGTCAATTGTGATCAGCCAGTGGTGTTGCACATTCAGGTAACGCCCATCTCACTTCTTGGATCCCCGAGTATTTCCGCAGCCCTTTGGTGGATTATGGTTTACCATTCCTCAGCCCTGCAATAGGGTCGGTGAACGTTCCAACATTTTCAGGACAATGCCCAGGGGTTCGGCACCCTTCGAGTCGTTGCCTTCCTCGACCCGGATCACACTAAATTGGCACCAGCCGCTGCTGCGGCGGTGCGCCTTTTAAGCACTGCAAGTGACCACATCACATTGACACGATTATACTGCGTGTCTGGCCGTGTGCGACCCGCCCTCATACATATTCGACCCTTTCATAAGCCAGTGCAGGTATAAGCAAGGCACCTTTTTAGCTTTCCTCCGCACACTCACGAACCCAGATGATCTTTTGTGCGTATACCAGCCTATCCTCACCTTACGTGCGTCTAACGTGAAATACCCAGTTTCTAAGAAGCCAAAGCCCACGACCCTCCCGCCTGGTTGGCCCTCGCCCTACCACAACAAGTGTTCCCAACGCGACTGCATCTTTCCGAATAACCCCCAGACCATCAAAGGCGTCTACCCCTGCCGTGGCGTTCCTGGCGGCTTCTACTGCGAAGGGACCTACAAGATCTCCTCTTCCCGTGCACAAGACACGGAGCGCTACCTCAAGGAGCTGTCCATGGCACGACGCGCTGCGGAGGAAGAGCAACGGAAACGCACGATATCCGAGATGCGGAGACCTGATCCGAACCTGCGTCGACGAGCGAGGGATGTCTCTGACTACGTCCCACCAGACGACAGACGACATCACGCATACAGCCCTCCTCTGAGTCGTGCCCCTTCGAATCGTGCCAGCCATGCCCCACGTCCTTCCCGACCAAGCGATACCGGGAGTGGAAGGCCACCACAGCTGCCACCCCCACTCCAACGTCCGTCGCACTCGTACAGACCCTCTTCCTCTCAAGTCGAGGCAGAGTACATCACAGATCAGATCATGATGCACCTTTACCCAGAACGACGAATTCAGCCAAGATGGTGAGTCACATTCCTCGCATGTGTCGGATCGGTAAACTCAATTGCTCTGCCTCAGGATATAGCTGTATGTGTAACGCCTTCATGCCCTGATGTCGACAATTACAGACACGACGTTCATGACCCTTACTTTATTGTACATCAATTTTAACATTTATTGACATAGCGTACAATCGTTTTGGACCATCATATGTAGCTCGACCACTCAAAGCAGCTGGATCTGTCGTTTAGCATTGCGCATGCACCTGGTTTGATGGACTCGGTCATGTTGAATGATCTTATCTCCCAAACCGGGATGAAAGGCAGTACTAAGCTCTGAAGGTGACTAAAACATAGCAGGTACATACACTACTACACAGCGTGGCGCCACATATACACTATCCTGTACACGAGCACAGCTCACAGCCAGTCCGTTCCATATGACTAGACATCGACTTCAGTCTGTTGAACAAGTTGCACCGCACGAGGAGACCTCGGCATGATCGAGAAAGGGTAGGGCTTGGGGTGACTGTCGCAACTCATTAGTACGCTCGGGTACGTCCTACAATGAAATACGCCCACATGATCACACCTGGCGTATATTGGGGTACGACCTCGATATCGCGCCCGTGCGGGTCCTTGGCCTTGTTCATGTCGAACGCCGCCAAGACGGACACCATAGCTATCCAAACGGACGCCCCATCGCCCAGCGCGCGCTAATACCACCACCATCGCCATCATGAAAACGGCAGTGATGAGGGCGACGAGGCTGCGCGGCTGCACGCCAACCACTACCAGGATGACAAGGGGGTGCTATTGCGCCCCCACTACGGTGACACCTGCCCGCCAACAGCAACCCCAATGACATCGATGGCAAGGGGCCTCCGCAAGATACTTGCCGACGCAGATCCTGTACACGTACATGCGCCCGTCGGCCTCTGTCTTGGACGCCACGGACACAGCACGCACCTCCGACCAAACCCAAACTGTTGCTCAGCGATATCGTCGGTGAGTCCCCCGTTCGCATCAATGTACCTTTCGGGCATGAACCGCATGGGATCGGGATACTTGGTATCGTTGTGTGTCATCGACCTGTAGCACAACGTTCAACTAAAGAGCGACCCGTGACTGACATCGACGTACCAAATGTTGGCAAATACGATCGTGTCTAGGACCAGGTGAGCAAAATGGCATACTTGGATGTGAACGTCTCGTCCCGACCTTTTGGAATGAAATAGCCTTCGTATACGTCATGTTCGGTGGTCATGTGCGGTACCCCTACAAAGGGCTCATGTCCATCGTTCCGAAAGACAGAAGCGAAGCGACCTTACCCAGTGGTGTGACCTGGCACCATCGCAGCACCTCCCTGTACGTCGCTTCAAGGTAGACCATCGACGGGCGGTCCGCAAAGTCCGGCATTCTGGTTCCCCCTGTCACGCGATCGACTTCAGCTTGCGCCTTCTTTTGTACGTCTGGGAACATGACCATAGCCATCATGAACGCCGAGAGAGCGGAAGACGACTGGTATCTCCATGAGACATGCACACAGGCACCGAATCCGTCCACCGACGCACCGTTTCGACTGCAGCTAAGGGATGACCGAGTCGGACGGGATCGCGAACGACGTCGAGACTAACTCACCTGCATAGGTCGTTCCTGCGACAGATTTGATCACGACTTCCTCCTCCTTGCTCTCAATCATCTCCGACACCATCGAATGCGGCGCGATCCCCTCCGTCATCTGCTTCTGAACGAAATTGAAAGGCAAGTCCCTCAGCTCCCGCGTCAACTTCCTACATATCCTGGCGTATTTCTTGAATCCAGCGCCAGGGAACCATTCGGGCAGGTGTTGCACTTGGTCCCCATTCAGGTCAGCGTCCCGTGGACAACAAAGCGGGGTACGCACAGGCGGGGAACGTGTTCACCAAAGCTGCGCCAGGGAAGAAAGAGTTGGTCAACATCTCACTCGCTCGGTCCGCAATCGACGCAAACAAGTCGTTCCTCGGCGCCATCTCATACCCATAAACGACCGTCATGATCGTCGACGCGGTGAACCTATCCTCATCCTCGTCAGATCCAACACCACGTGGTCGGAAAGGACGGCGTACGTTCTCAGGTGCACCTCCATGTCCTCGGGGGCGTGCAAGATGTTCTTCGTGAGCTGGAGTACCTTGTTCAGTTGGATGTCACGGTAGTTGAGCATCGCGGTCTGGTTGAGCGTCTGATGCATCGCCTTGCGATGTTTGCGCCACGACGGTCCGTACGGGATGAACCCGACATTGAATTCCCATCCCATCCTAATTGACCATCGTCAGCCCGACCACGACGCGCACGTATCCTGAAAGATGTGTAGGCGCACAAGGTGACCATGGGAACTTGGGGTCGATCCGAATAGTTTTGCGATCGCTTATCCAACAGGTCTGTAGCGACCTCTTCAGAATTGATGACCAGAATCTTTTGGCCGAGGATCTCGAGGTACAGAAGGTCGCCTGACGTACACGAGGGTCATTGAGACAGGCACAAGAAGAGACGTGCACGTACCATATTGTTTGCTCCACTCGGCGTATGTTAACCATTGCGCTCCCAAGTCTTTGATTCCGAAGAGGTTTCCGACAATCGGGAGGCGACGGGGTCCGGGAGGCAGCGGTAAGCCCTGCGGGTTGTCTCGTCTTCTCTTAATAAAACTCCTCACGGAGAAGAAACCTAGGATCAGGATCGGAATGACTGTGGTGAGAGAATACATTTTCGAACAAGACTGTTCTGCACGGGTCAACTCATGGCAAGGGGAACTATATAGCGAAAAAGATGACGAGAGACGGCTAGGTACCTGTGCAGCTCGTGTTCATGTCTCAGTTTTGCCGAAGGTCTCACCAACGATGAAGCCACATGTGTGAGACATGAAACCCGCGCTTGCGTTGATTACAAGTACATCATCCTAAATCGCATCCCGAAAGTTACACGGAAAGCGGAGGATGTCTCACTGATCCCGACATCTAGCGAGACTTAAGCAGCGATAACGATACTGTACAAAGATGGTGAGCCTATATAACCAGTCTAAGATATTTTCAAGCATGAGACGGCACCACAGGAACAACTACGCCACCATGGACCCTTTTGGCAAAGCGGTCCGCTTCGTCCATCGAACGCTGGCGCTTGCGCCCGCTAAAGGATTGCGGAAGAATGAAATATTGCTCGATTGGGGGTCTCTTGGGCTTGGGTAAGCTAGGCTGGCTAGGCTGTGTGACACCTATTGTGGGACTGGTGGGGTTGGAATGCACCAGGGACTCGATTGTCATGATCGGCGTGGCAGGGTCTTGGTCTTTGGATCTCTTTTTGTACTAAAAATGTACGTGAGACTCCATCAGACATAATCAAAAGGAGCGATGCTTACGGTTTCTAATTCCGGTTTTCCCCGCCATTTCGCGATAGCTTCACAAAAGCGAACTGCGGCTCGTTCGACTGATTCGGCAGGGTAATGCCACGCCAAATCCTCCATGTGCGTAGATAGATCGGGT
>JBBPUG010000685.1:0-17236 GCA_038094535.1 Tubosaeta aff. alveolata | reverse complement strand
ATGGGATATCCTAGAGCTTGATGGACAAACCCATGGAAAAATGACCACTTAGGTAAATAGTTGACCCATATTTAATATACCTAACAGGTCCCCTTTTAGGGGGTGACTGAAGTGACACTTTGGTGCTCTCCGAAACCGCCTGAATACGATTAGTCGTCCATCGCTCGAGGAATTGCGATCTGTTGGCATGTTCCAGGTATGGCTTGCAAAGAGTGAACTTGATCAGGAGACTGGAATCAATGAGGCGTCACTGCTGATTCCAGAACCTGTCACTGGTGTGGAATTTGAAGATACGGTGCATGGTATTTCTGAGCCTCTTTGCATATTATCATGTGTTGCTTACGATACTGTTGTGATGTTTGTAGCGTGGACTCGATGGTCTAAGGGTCAACAGAGTGTGCAGTGGCTAGCACATACTCTGTCTCCCATCAAACTACGGCTCATTTGGTGTTTTCTGCTACATGGAATATTCTTTCTTCTCCATGTTGTGCTTTTGTTGTTACTAATACACCATCCTGAACACCGTGTCATCATTCAGTCAGTTAGCGAAGTATCCACAACCACACTGGTAGTATCGCTGCAGTTTTTCTATGTTGTGAGTGTAGTGTCAACTCCAAGCAATAAGTAGTGACGTTGACTGGTTTATCCAAGGTCTATACTCTAATACTGGTTTTCCTTACTCAGCAGCTTGCGGTTTCTCGAGCTGTGGCACATGCGCGAAACCTAACCAGCACGCACGACCTCGCGCAAGCGTGGACCGGAATTGGCTCCGCGCTAGTCGGGATTTGGCAACAGGTGGAGGTGGCCGCGTCGCTCCGCACAGCGCTCGCAATTGCAACATATTTTCTCTGTGTATCTATCCTCCACATCACGTCGACCACCATGATGCAGTTCGAGGTGTTTGATAGCAGTATGAATCACACAGTACAGTCGGCGTTGGCGTGGCCAGCTTCGGGACTCAGCACATACGATTGGACCGTTCTTTCTCCGATTGTCCCGCTCAACCAGCTGCCAAATGTTCCCACCAAGGGCTTGGTGGACAGTACGGTACATGACGTGCCGACGGTGGACTCGTTGACGGTGTCTGCAACTGTGAACGCAACAACCGTCCGTACCAACTGCGGTTTACTCTCTGCGTCCGACGGTCCGCTCAAGAAAGTGGTAGCGTTTATGCAACTGTGCCCACTATTGGACCCGTCTTTGCCAGCTTTCCAGGCTATTGTGAGTTCCTTGACGATGTTTGATATTAGATTGAAACATTGAATAGGGAACGATGCGATCCAATTTTTGAGCGCTGACATGCTGTACAATGGAAGTGACAATTCATCGGGGGTCTGGATAGTCTTTCATTGTCATGACTGAGCCCCACTTGCTCACGCATTCACCAGTGCTCTACTTGCGGCAATTATCTCATGTACTGGGTCAATACAGCGTTCGAAGTGAATACGTCCCTGGCAGGTTCGGAGATGAAAACTGAAACGAACGATGGTAAATCTGAAGTTTGAGTTGTGACAGGATCTTATACTGCGACGGGTTATCTTGTGGCATGTTCGCTCAATGCGACGACGACGGTGAACGTCTTGAACGTTCAAGATGGTCTGCTTAGTACCACGGGCCTGGGACAGTCGGCAGATGTGTCGCGGCGGTCATGGTCCCTCTGGTCACCTGCCGGGAATATGCCGTCCCTTAGCAATGCAGTGCGCTCATCGTGCCCATTGGCGCTCGACATGCACTAAAATTTCTGCTAGATATCAAACGCGCTTGGTAATTCCAGCTTGTTCCAAGGTAACTTGGACATTACTGCCATGGATGTGTAAGTCCCTGGCTCTCCGTAAGATCGGGGCTTGACACTCATAAGGTATACGATGTCGCTGCTTGGTATCAACTTCACCGAACTCAACTATCAGTCCGAGATGCAGTCGAGCGTCCCTCTTCCGCTACCGCTCAGTCTCTATCAATTCGAGGACGCGGTTTCCCAGATCGCGGCACAATATATTTGGGCAGGTCCGTGACATCGCCAGCGGTGGCCCGCAACCCGGTTGACATGATTGTTCTAGCCGGTCATACCAATGGCGATTTCGGACCTACATTTGGGTTTGGAGAGAGCGTCGTGACACGCGTCGTCGCCCTTCGGAGACTCAACGTATGTTCCTCATCCTCGACACCAACAGGCTGCTGACGACTCGAACCCTGTTCAGGTGAATACGATACCGGTACGTCCGCATGGCTTCCATCTCTGCATGCGCACGGGCTCAATCCCAAGCCCAGGTCGTGATCGCCTCCGCGGCATCGCTGGTCCTGTTTGTCCTCGCCGTGTACATGGTCGGCCTCGGCCCATCGACACCCTCCCCGCTCTCGGAGTTGGGCGTGCTGGAGACGTTGTGGCTGGGAGCGCACTCGGATGTCATTCACGCGCGTATGCGCCAGGTTACGGATCCGACGTTGCATAATTTGCGTGCCGCAGGCATGTTTGAGATATGTTTGGCAGACGAAGTGAGGGGAGTATTGGATGGAAGATCTGGCACGCTGTTGAGATCCCTGCATGAAGATGATTCTGACTCTGGTTGGAGTGGCTCTGGTATGCGTCGAGTTTAACGCTGATTTTGGTGACTATGTTGGTAGCCTAGGGTTGCCAGTTACTTAGCGTTCTATCATTCCAGTTGGACAGCCATAATTGTGTTTTTATTTTTATTTTTATTTTTATTTTTGTCACGGACATCTATGGGCATACTTATGGACCTGGCACTGGCAGGGAGACTGAGTATCCGACCCGAGATATCACTGGCGTGTATTCAAAGCAATACAGACCTCGACAGGTCACCTCACAAAAGTCTACGATAAATATTACATGTGTATTGATCCGAACATCCGGAAGCTTGTATTTAAAGACGGTCTTTGCATTCATGTCAGTGAGCGGTAGAAAGGATCGAGGAGGGTAAGATCAACTCACCAACGTTGCCCAAATCCGCACATGCTACCTTGACACGTTCGACGAGCGTCTTCTCACCTTCGCGAACCCAGACACGAGGGTCGTAGAACTGAGAAGCCGGGAGATGAGAAGACAGCCATGATGAGGGAAGATGAGCAGACCTTCTTGTTCGGCTTGTCGGACCCCTCGGGGTTCCCGACCTGGGTCAGCAGGTAATCTTTCTTCTTAAAGACAAAGTCCTACAGAAACCGGTCAGGTAAAAAGAGTAACGATAAGCTATTAGCCATACTCGGATACCCTTCAGGTAAGCAAACTGGGTGTCTGCGGAGGAAAAGCGTGAGATCATGCATACGTGAGATATGCGTTCTCACCAGTATCGACGTTCATCTTGACGACACCGTTGTCAACAGCAGTTTTGATCTCTTCCTTGCTCGAACCAGAGCCTCCGTGGAAGACGAGGTAACTGCAAGCAGTTAGTAAACTAAATCACCATCACCACAAGAGACCTCACAGAGGTTGCTTGGGCTTTCCGCCCAGTTTTTCTCTCGTGCAAACCTGGTGTTTTTCCAAAAGCTCCGGGTGCAATCTAACGTTCCCAGCCTTGTAAACACCGTGCACGTTGCCAAAGGCAGCGGCGATACTGAAATTGGGGCTGATCTTGCTTAGCGCAGCGTGCACATCGTACACGTCCTCTGGTTGAGTGTAGAGCGCGGCATTGTCAACACCCGTGTTGTCGACACCGTCCTCTTCTCCACCCGTGATACCGATCTCCATCTCAAGCCAGATGCCAAGGGGGGCGAGCTTCTCAAAGTACTCGACGCAAATCTTGATATTCTCCGCTTTCGGTTCTTCGGAGAGGTCCAGCATGTGAGAGGAAAAGAGGGGTTCCTGGTTTGCATCGTAGTACTCCTTGTCCGCAGCGAGCATACCATCAAACCATGGTAGGAGCTTTTTCGCGCAGTGATCGCTGTGAAGCACGACGGGTCTAAGACGCGGCGATCGGTGTTTAGAAGCTTAGCCGAGGATGGAAACGGGACGTACACGCCATATTCCTTGGCAACTGTTCGGATGTGCAAGGCCGCCGCTTTCGCACCTGCGATGGACGCTTGCTGTTTGTCGTTGGCGAGCCCCTTTCCTGCAAAGTAGGCACTTCCGCCCTGGGAAACTTGGAGGATGATAGGCGCTTTGATATCTCTGGAGCGCGAATCAGCCATGGCAGACATGATTCGCGGAGAATTGACCTTGCGGCTTCTAAGACGGCGTTTGCAGTTGAGGAAGAAGTGACGTTCTGAAAGAGCCATTAGTCGACTTCGAGTCGTCATGGGGTCAAAACTGACGTACAATGGCCTAGAGATAGCATATCAACATCCATGCGTTTATACAATGGGCTCACTCACGGGAATAGCGAACTGGAACAGACGCTCGTCAGCGCAGCTTTGCGGATCCAGAAGCACCATACCTTGTGCTCCTTTGCGTAGTCGAACAACTTGCGAACGTTTTCCCCAGTCAAAACACCAGCCTACAAGATCCGTGAGGTCACAGCCCGTCTGAATATGACTGGGTCGCGTACGGGCACGATATCGAGGACACCCATGACTATTCGGTTGCAGGTTCGTACGGGACGCTAGTCGAGAAGAAAGATCGTTGACAGACGTGAGCGATCTGAAGGTTTATATGTTCCCTGAACCTACCGAGAGACGCAGAATTTCGGGATCAAGAGATCTCTTCACATCGATCCGCCTGATATCTGGTCTATCCCAGTCACGTGTCACTACTTTTTACCCCATAATCCGGGAGATTCGTCATACCCAGGGTTCCCACGGAACGGTCGGCTTCCGATGACCGATTGGGACCGATTTGAGGTCACGTGTGAGCCCCTGTGTCACGGGGCAGTAAGGAAATTTTCGCCAAGGTAAAATTTTTCGGCGGGCATGTAGTGCGCCACAGCTGTGCCGCTCAGCCAATCAGAGCCGTGGGTACCCCTGGGTACATTTTTCCGGGATCCGACTCCAGCCCCTGGGTAGCTTCTCGGCTCGCCTACCGGCTCGCCACCCCTGGGTATGACCGATTTGCCCATAATCCGACGTTTCCGATCGCATTCTTCGGACGTGTATTACCTTTGCACAGAATGACCCAGAGAGCGGGCTGTGATTGAGCCATGTAGGATCCTCCCGGTACGGTCTTAACCTTCCGTGTCCCACCTTGCCAACACCTTCCGACTGCCCCCGTACCCGAGCGTTACCGCCGACCGGGGAAGGGGACCACCACCGTCATGGCACTCAGCGCCATCCCACAGGCATCCCATGGCTGACCAACCCTCGCATTGCCAAGGACACGCGTCAGATCGATCGTGGGAATAACGGATTCTCCAAGAGGATGACGGGATACTTGGCTCTCAAGTGACTCATCGACATCTGTTCATCCGGATTGCGTCAGAATTTTCGCCCAGTCAGCCGCCGCACATGCTATGGTAACGGATCAGCATGGGCGATGAAGCGCCCATTCACAGGCGCGGGGTCTTCAGAGCCTCCTTCTCGAAAAAGAATAAGATAGACACCATCTTTATCCCCTGTTCGCAGCTTGACTTTACTTTGTGATCCGTGCTGTATTTGAGTGATCAACGGGTGCCTGGAACATACTGCCCATTCAAGGAAGCAAAACGAAGATCACACCAACGCCAACCTGTACTTGATGTTTTGGTGTCCATATCACACAAACAGGTTCTAGAACAGACGACCACAGCCGTTAACCAGTTTGTGAAGCCGCATCGGATGGCTGTACGGGGCTGTGTTTGCTGTGAAAGCACCGGGATCCTGTGTGAGCCCAAGCTCACGTATGACGAGCTTCGCCAACGAACACTTGCGTGTGTTTTGGTCTGCAGATTTGAAGCCGACTGATCAGGCAGGTAGGTTGCGCCGAGAAGGTTGCCGACGGAAATAGTCCGGCGTTACTGGTTCGGCTAGAAGTAAACCTGATTTTAAGGTAGCATTGGAGATGCGACGACTAATAATGGATGAAGCTAATCTTCTGCGCAGTAAAGCAGAGGATAAATAGGAGAAGGTAGCTTGGCCTTCGTGGTTAAGTCCACTTGCGATATATAACTAATTTGTTGGTACTGTGGGGTAATTAGTCGGAAGTTATTCCAGGAATGAAAGAAACTACAGACGAGTAACAGCGCCCGCGCGGAAGATGACATTAAAACGGGATAACAAGATAGCATGTCAAGCAGTAAGCTGACCAAGACGACGATGAGCGAAAGAAACGGCCCATCCAACAGAACGGAACGAACCTCGTCGAAGGGGTGCAAGCTTTCGCATGCACCGTAACGAAACAAACATGACCAAAAAGATAAAATAGGAAGATATCGAAGTCAATTGGCACATAATTCGGACCATCGATATCACGTCTGCGATGATCGGGCAAAACTAGTGACAGGATTATAAGATGGGACACATTCAGTACACAAAAAAAGCAGCTCACAAAGAAGCAGATGGCCCACAGCAGCGGCCGGGTGAAGACGGATGCCTTGGACTGACACGACATCCATAGTGTGTCTGCAGCGTACTGTATCCACAGTAGATTCATGAGTGAGCGAAGCTTCCCTCAAAAGTTAAACAGACCGCGGTCACCATCAGACGAGCGAGATATTTATCGCAGTAAGTCGTGGTTGAACATCCATCTATCTTGATACACGGAAGTTACAGCGTGAACAGAACAACAGGCAGTGTCAAGTACATACCATAGCAGACTCGGTCCAGCAAGATGGTCGGTAGCAAGCGGTTGCATCCATGGTTGGACAGTGGTTACCGTCGAAAGAGAGAGGCAGCGAAGAATGTTAAATAGTGAAGGAGGCTAGAGAATGTCGTAATGAGAGGAGTATCGGCACTCGCAGCCTATATAGTTGCCTCCGCCCATTAGATCAGAGCACAGCAAGACCACTGATCAATACCTGTAATGGGAACGGCAGAGAGGTCCTCCGAGACCGAGATATCGATATGGGTGAGCCATACCCCAAGGCATACAGTTCTGCGGCGGGTAACGATGTGAACGAGTCATTTCCAGAATACCTAGCCAAGCCAGAATTTTGGTCCGTACTTCGCACACGCCAGCGCCGGTTATGGAGCTGAGCAGAGCCCGGAAACCTAGAAGCGTGTGAAATATCGGTGGCGTGGGTAAAAGTAACAAAGCACACCCTGATTGGGCAACATACTTAGATGGATCGGTGGGCGGCTTGCAATACCCTGACTACAAGATCCGACATTCAAATCGGAGCGGGCGTCACGCCATGATCGAAATAGTCCACAGTAAGTATGGAAAATTCTGCTTGTTCAAAAAGAAAAAGAAAAACGAGTACTGGCACAAGAATGCCAAGGATAAGATGCATCAAACTCTCGAAACGCCGACTTGGCCGATCGTCAGTTACAGAATGCTGTGGCTTAGAGAAATGAATCGATGAGCACTCGACCAGCTCCACCGAGTGCGCACTGTCAGGTTAAATTTCGTGTGCCGGCACTGCAGCCCAGTCATGAGGTAACCTCGACCCAACCTTTTTCCGGACCTGGTCCTGGGAGAGCTACCGAATAGGGACTACCACTGTGCGACTGATGCGTTTTGATGCGCCATCAGAGAAGCACTTGCTGGCGGTGAACAAAGTTGGCACTGTAGGTCACCTCATTTTGCCAACTACTCTTGTACTCAGTCTCTGCCCTGTGCCTGTTAACAGATCTAGAAGAGATGATCGCTCGCCCTTGGCCCAACTGACTCTTAATAATAGTATTTTCTCGTGGGTTCGAGAAGATTCGGCCGAAGGTTTGTCAATTTCTCAGATGAACGTGGACCCTGGCATCTAGGAGGAATGTAGCCCATAGGTAAGTCGTTCACCTGATTCGTGCATATACGAGTTATAAGTGTCATCGTAATATAGCCCCTCACTCGCACTTGATCCCCAATGCCCTTCGCAAGACGGAAGGCCTGTTACATGCGAGCGACTCATCGATCACATGGATCAGGATCATAATACGCGTCTCCGTTATCTCACCTTCATCGCAGGTGAATTTTGGGCGTAAATGACGAACACGTGTTTCGCACGTTGTCTTCTCATTGGACGATATTTCTATGAGCCCTTGGCTCACAGTCTAGACTATCGGTGGTGGGATTCCGCATTCTTTGGCATGGTTCATGGTTTCAGGTCCGTCCCGCACAGTAACCATTATGAACCGCAAATCAGCGCCAATACGTTCTGTTGGCTTTTAAGCCTCCCAGAGCGTACGTACAATGGCCATCACATCGCTTCGACGCTAGCCCTGCCTGTACCCAACCTTTACCTCCAAAGTTCCGTGCGATCTCCTCTCTAACATCCTGTTCTAAAACATTCATCAACCCCGTCATTTTAAAATACAAAACTTCAGATTCTTCATCGAGCAATCAATGCATATTGAATGGCAAGTAAGCCCTGATGCTTTGCATTTGCAGCCATTCGTTCATCATTTCATCTTGCGACCCTTAGCAAGTGGTTCGATTTCAGATACCAATCCCACTCGTCGCCGCAATCGTCGTCGTTTCCAGTCTGCCTCTCGTCGGACGAACTCGGCCGACATTTATTACTACAACGCTCCGGAGAGGTCACGCGAAACCAAGCGGGTCTGAGGGTGTCTCTCTCCTGACTTCCCTCTTCAACGTCTTTAACCGCGCTCTCAGCGCCGCCTATCTCCGAGTGCGCATCCACGTCAAAAAACCAACCCAATGGCGACATGTTTTCGATCTGGCCCATGGGAAACCCCGATGTGATGACACCTATGCCACCCCACGTGCCAAAGCAAAATATTGGCGCGTCGCAGGTCGCTATCATCGTCGTTTATACAGTGGTAACGGCACCACATTCACACCATCAGTCCCTTCCACAGCTTCGCGGGATGCTGCGGTCACTCCATTAGTGACATATTACGCGCCCCGATTACTGCCACTTTACCGCCGCAACAACGATGAAAAGCGTGCCTCTCGAGAAGCGGACGTGGATGCCCAGGATTGCCGTATATCGCCTAAAACGTTCTGTAAATGGCACTGGATGGTGTTCCAAGACACGGTTCGCCTTGGTTTGATCGCTAGGCGTTTTGGGGCTGACTGCAATGTCATTATAGGGTCATCCGACGCTTGCTCAGGCCACAGAGCAGATGAAGTATTATTCGAACCGTGACTTGCGCGAGATTCAGCGCATCGCGAGGTTGCTCTCGGACGGACAGGTCTTTGGCCCAAAAGTGAGAGGTACGCAGAAAGCTAGACAGTCGGTCAGGTACAGTGAAATATGGCAACATTGGTTGGAGAGCAAGGGGGTCGACCTCGTCGTCGTGTTTGAGTAGTGATCTCGTTGGTTGTCATGGAGTTGTTGTGATACCTCTCCTGATTGCTGTTGTTATCGATAAAAACAGATTATCCTTTGTATGTTCCTGACGAAGGCTGGTGGAGATTCATGCCCATGTAAAAAAAGAATGATCTGACCCTGGTTCGAACAGGAGACCTTCTGTGTGTTAGACAGATGCGATAACCAACTACGCCATCAGACCAGTGCTGTCATCATCTGCGGAGTAACACCGATGCACTCACAACAAGTCGGGAGAGCGCAATCTCCGAGACCAAATTACACACATTTAGATATGTTGCCCCGAATTCTCGGGATGAAGATAAGATAGCGGATTTAGGGCAGTGAACGACGTTGAAAGTTGGGGCTTATCGACTTCATGGCGTCATCGGTACGCAGCCAAGGTGGCTGGCGTCGACGGCATTTTCATGACAGGCCCTGGCAAGATAAAATAGACCCACTGCCCGTGAACAGCCATGTCAACTCCAAGGAGGTGTCGACAAACGCGAGACGAACAATGGGGAATCCTGTCAACAGATGTGACGATCATTGGAAAGAAGAAGCCGTTAGTTGAATAGGTTTTCAACGAAAAAGAACGGACGAACTGGTGCACTTTGACATCAAGGTGACGGGTGACCGGGTGATCACTGACTCAACTCCGAAGGGACCGGGAACGGAAGACGACGGCGTCTTCTTTATGGTCACATACATCTTTGTGAGTCAGTTCTGATGCATAGCGCACCTACCGGCGACGCATAGACCCGACTGACAGCTTCGTTCTCCTCGGCTTTGAACGTATTGTGTTGTTTCTGTCGTGCAGCATTGGCTGATTGATCGTTAAAGTTTACGATACCGCATAGGTTTGTCGGTGATCATGCTGGGTGCGGTTCAACTAGAACAAGGCAATAGCATTTGTCAGCTAGAAAGTTTACCCACCGAATAGATTTGGGTCTTTGTACTCTACTTTCATCTTTTGATCAGTACGGGCCAGTGTTCCAAGTGTACATTGCCATTTGATTAGAAAAATCCTCTGGGAACGCATCGTCAAATGCTTGTGATTGGGTGAAGACGCCGATGACAGGTGGCAGACGCGGTGTGAGCGACGGCACCCGCGACAAGTTCCCAGCCTTTGGACTCTGCAGTGTGTGGGCCGCCGAAAATTTACACGATGGATTTACCTGTGGGCCATGTCCCTTATGTGCATCTCATTTCTTTACTACTTGCTGTGAGGTACCAAACATAGTGAGTAGGTATGTTTCTCGTTGCATCCGATTAATTCGGTTCCAACTGGGCTACTGCCATCTTAGTATCCGAAGACACAGACAACGGCCTGTATCACCGCAACCTAGTAACCCCGACCCGGCTGTGCATTGAGGTGCGCCTTCTGATTTTTTTCTGGCAGATTTTACAGGAAAGCGTTTCCGTTGCCAACCTCACATATGCGAAACGATCCATAGAAACGAGTATCCCAATGGAGGGTCCGGTAATGGAGGAGAGCGAACAACTGATCGTTGTGAGTACGAATCTATCTCTATACTGCAAACTATTCGGGCAAAGAGTGTCACTTCTAGTGCCGGAAGAATTTCTGCTGTGTTTTATGCCACTTTACATCACAGTGGTCTTGAATTCCGAACAGGAATCAGGCATCTGTCGGTGATAGAAGAGAATTTCGTAGAATGGGCCGGAGCGATCCCAATGTGCGACCACTTTTCTCCCTCCATTAGCGCTGTTCCTAATAGAACCTGCGGACCGACTAGCCTTTCCATCAGTTTCCCTCACGAAAAGACTTTCGTGGGTCAACCGGTTTTACTCGTGGGTTAAGCACTTACGTCATGATAACATACAACGTCTTCGACACTCACATCATTAGTAGTAATTACTATTGAGCAGTTTGACTATGCACTAGGCGTTTGTCTGGTTGGCTACCCTTCCCGCGTAGCTGCCCAGTCAGACATGGCATGGCAAAATTCTTCGTAGGGATCTTGATGGCATTAGTTGTCCCTGAACATTCCGCTTGCGCCTTACCACGATTCGATTCTCCCTGTCCTTTTGGTATCCAAGACATTGATCTCAAGGTGTGTTTAGCTTCAGAGGCGAGGTACTGGGGATAGACCTTAGCTCTGCAGTCCCAGGCATGAAGTTACAATGTCAGTACTCCATTTACTCAGAGAACACGAAACAGAGGTACCTGAGCCAGACTGGATTGAACCGTTCGTTGATTTCGTTGATTTCGAAAAAGCAGACTCACCTTTGAAGCTATCTATCAACCCCGGTTCGGTTTCGGATCACTGGTACCTAACAAATCCTGATATTGCGTTGCGATATCGATCCGGTCACCTTGGGGTTCCTAATGACCTCGAGGAAACGATTTTGGGGCAGCGACACGTTGCCTCAGACGATCACCCTGACAAATCCACGCATCTGAGCATCCTCAACGCTCCACTCGAAACACGCTCTCAGCACCTCGAAGAAGCACTTACGCGGTGACGAAGAGCTGTCTGTCTCGTTTTTGACAGCCACCTGGACGAATGATCTCCTGGGAAACCTTGGGATTTTACTGCTCGTTTTGTGTGCCTCGGATAGGCAGGCGACCTCAGAGAGGACTGGCAATTGCAAGACGATGCCACACTGTTGACCTTGTTCCTGCCCACCATCCTCAGAACACACCTATCCATCTCAGCGATCTTTCTGTTTCGCCTTTGCTCTTTCTACCACGGCAGAGGGCTGACTGGCTTAGAGGCAATTTCGAGGCTGCAAATTACCAGCACCCCCGTTGTTCATTATGATATGCCCACGGACTTGGAGGTGTGCTCCTATCTCATTTTGGGCACCTTAGGGAGCTGAGGGACCTCGAGGACGTGAATTCGTGGCAGGGGGGTGGTGTTAATTTCATTTTCGAAGGGAATCGACACAACCACATTAGCCTGGGAGCTTCAGAAATCCTCGCATCAGGCGGCTGGGTCCTAGAGTTGAACGACCTTGAAGAAGGAATTTCAAAGAATCGGCATCCTCCCGACTTTCCCGAGCTGATGCCGTTATCCCGACAAGACGACCATTTACTGTTAGTCAGCCTTGGCATCTCGCCAAAAAGTCGCCTTGTACGCCTCGGGGATCTCAACAGCCTCAAAAAAGCGGTTTCGAGGCAACGCGATGCTGTCGTTGAGCCTCATGGGCACAATCTCAGAGCCCATTTCGAGCGTCTCGGGGACTGGAGAAGCACAAAGAAGCTACTCGGCGGCAACGAGACGTAGTTGATGTCATCCCAGATGGGAACCCCCACAAGGCTCCACACTTAGACATACTCGGTGACTCTCTAGCAACTTGGTTGGCACCTCGAAGAATCAAAACGCCTGGAAAAAGCAATTTCATTATATTCCAGTTCTGCATGTACTCCTGCCCTGTTACCGATCGGTCCAATGTGTCGTTACAATGGATTTCCTCCGCTCGTGCTCAGAGCCATCACTCTCCTCGGCTAGCATGGATTGGCTTTGTTCTTCTACATAGTTGGAAGGACTTTGTCTTGGGTGTGTGGTCCGCGAAGTGGCTACAGTAGCTTTTGGATCAGATGCCGAGAAACGGATGTGGAGTAGCTCGAGCATGGACACTCGACTGTCTGGAGGGAAATTCCCGGCTTTGCAGGTCGCATGGTGAATTTTCCTTTACCTATATTCGCAGCAGGATCCGACTCCAAGTATGGAACATAGCGCATTCTTGGAACAAGAAGCTGACAGACCACGCAGCACGCTTGTCATCAGGCAAAAAAAGGTACTGCATGACACGCATGGCTTCGAGCGATTTCTCCTCCAGAAAGGTTTTCTCAGCTTCATATGTGAGTACATTCTGGTTCGGTGCTGCACCAACTCACCGTGATCATGCTTATGTAGACCATGCAATCCATGTGCCACATCCCAACCTCACTTTCAAGAGATCTAAAGAGCTTCGGGGTTCCATGACTACTAGTAGTGTTGAGCATTGTGCTCGGGACCGTCTTGACATACCCGGCGATGACAGAAATGGGCGGCCTACGTCCCGCACATTGTCCGATTATCGAGAGGCCGCAGTCGCATTTCAAAATGCCGTCGCGATTCCAGGATGACAAAGCGTCTTTTTAAGACCTGGTTCCATTTATCCACTGAGTCTCTGAATGTCAGGGTGGTTATTACGACCTCCTGATGAGTCACATTTTACATGATGCTCCACGAACATCAGTTTGGACTTTGCTTATGTGTATACCATGTTAGGTCGCAGGATCTCAGACCTGTTCATGAGTTAGAGTTTCTAACATGAACAGTGACAGAATCGGACTCATTCTCTAAAGCCATCATTGTGAGGGCCTCCGAGGGCCTTCAAAGGCTGTGCAGAGGATGTCGATGACCCATCGGGTGCGTCCAGACGGGCCATCGGATAGGCCGAAACAAATGGCAGCGCCAACGGCTTCTTGAGGCAATTTCTGTCCGAATGTAAGTCACATAGCCGAAAAACTGACAGTAATATCAATATTAAAATGATAGCCTTCTGCATCATCATTCTACGAGAAGAACTGACTCACCGTGACGAAACAGCCATAACAACACGCGTCGGGCTGCATGGTCCGATAACCCATCGGCTAGCGGCAGCGATCAACCTCCGATAACGATTAATAGTATGGGCGTGGGCTTTCTGAAAATTTTGGTCTGAATGCAGTTTATGATAATATGTAAAAAAGCTCATGTTGTTTCAGTCACCTATAACATGCTGTTGGGGATGCATGTTTGCTGCGCAGAAACCCTCTTCCTTGTCACCCCATGTTCGTCCACATGGCCGACACACCACACACGCCTGCCCTTTTCAAGCCTATCAAGGTCGGGAGAATGATCCTCCAACACCGCGTGGTGCACGCCCCGTTGACTCGTAATCGAGCCTACGCATCCCACGTGCCCGGACCTCAACAAGCCTCCTACTATTCCCAGCGGGCCTCCACCCCGGGAAGCTTGCTCATCGCGGAAGCGACCTTGATCTCGCACGATGCGGGTGGCGAAGAACACGTTCCGGGCATCTACACCGACGCGCAGATCCAAGGGTGGAAAAAGGCAAGTGCTTTTTTTGTCGACTATCGATCCATCTGATAGTGCTCGCAGATCACGGACGCTGTCCATGCCAAGAGATCATACATATTTCTGCAGCTGTGGGCGCTCGGCCGTGCTGCTGACCCGCATGTGCTCGAGAAACAAGATCCGCGTTTGCCGTATGTCGCACCATCCGCTGTTCCATTGACGGGTTGCCCTGTGGACCCTCGTGCATTGACCGAGGGAGAGATTCAAGAATACATTGTCGCGTTCGCGAGAGCAGCTAGCAATGCCGTATATGGTGCTGGATTCGACGGGATAGAGATTCACGGGGCATATGGTTACCTCGTGGACCAGTTCCTCCAAACCACGTCCAACATACGCACGGACAGATGGGGCAGAGACGAAGAGGGTCGAACACGATTTGCGAGGGAGATCGTTGATGCTGTCGTAGATGTCGTTGGCGCAGATCGCGTCGGCATTCGCGTCACTCCCTGGAGCACCTTTCAAGGTGAGCCGTTTTGGAGAGATTTGCGCCGCTCCTCGTTCCCAAGTCACGCAAATGCATAGAAATGAAGATGCCAGATCCGCGACCGACATTTGCGTATCTAGCGACTGCGCTTCGCAGCAAGCATCCCAGGTTAGCATATCTCCACGTGACTGAGCCTCACGTGGGGGAAGCCATCAGAGGCGAAGCAAACAACTTTTTGCGAGAGATATGGAACGACGGCGAAGGTGGCGAGGAGAGGGCGTTTATATCTGCTGGTGGGTATACTCGCGAGACAGCGCTGCGCACTGCGGAGGACAAGGGAGGACTCATCGCCTTTGGACGGCTTTACATACCAAACGTGTGTTTTTGGTTATACCCCCGAGTGCACTGTGTTCATTCAATCGTCAACGGGATGACTAGCCTGATCTTACCCACCGTCTGCAAGAGTGTCTGCCTCTTGCCGCTACAGACGAGTCGGTATACTATTTGGTTGGAAACATGACGCCGTTTGCGTACAACGACTGGCCGTTCGCGGATGGGACTGTCAAAGACATGAAGGTGGAACTTTGAGTATCTGGGACGAGTGATAGACTATGTTCGCGGGAGAAAGTATGCACTTACTGTAGACCTTGGTAATACAGCTCGGACTTGCAACCGTTTCCCAAAGAAAACGGTAATGCGACTGTCCTTAGTAGTGGTTATATGGGCAAAAGCTTTGCTCAGAACTGCAAGTAAAATCTGAGCGAAGGACCTTTACAAACTCCTGGAAAAATCAGATACCAACAGGAATAGATGGCTACAGTAACGCATCCCATCACGTAGCCACTTTCTTCATCTTTTGGCTCCAGGACGAGACAATCGTGGTTATCTTGACAAAAGCAACCATCTTCAATGACCTGCCTGTGAGGGAGCATCCGCATACTGCGGTGCACTTTGACGGACGCAAAGTCACACTTGCTGGTGACCAGGACAGATTAAACTTCGGTAGACGTCGTATGCCTGGCACATGGGCTCATGAATAGCTTCAAAGTTAGTTACGAGCTTGAATGGTGGTTGAGTCATAGTATCCAATGATATGCAATACCACGACCTTATCCTGTCAGGACCTGCACAATTGATCAGGCCATCTGCACCGACAACAAAGTTGTGCACCCTTGGGGGGAGGATTACTTAAGCAATTATCTAATCTGCTTCCTGTGAACGGCGACGACGAGGTGGGATAGTACAACGGCGTATCCACCACCGCGAGGATGACGATGACAAGGCGAGAAGGCGAAACTGTTCGCCCACCACCGTGAAGACGACGGCGTCAATGCAAGGAGATGTAACTGTGTGCCCACCATCATGGAGACCAGGAGGTGGTGCAACAGCGCACCCACCGCTGCGAAGACCACAACTAAGGGTAAGGGTGAGGATGAGGAGGCCTGCCACCACGAAGACGACAAGACGCAATGGTGTGTGAACCACCATTAACGGCGAATGTGTTGGCACGCATGCCACCCACACGAGGGCGAGGACACCTCATGAGGAAGGCGATGAGGAAGAGGGCAAGGGCGTGATGGCATCCCCCACCACCAAGATAACGGCGAGGGGACGAGAGTGCCACAAGGATAAATATGAGGTGCTCACCTCATGACGGAGAGGAGGGCGATAGCGCTGTGATGGCTCAGTGGTAGTGGCACGCAATTTAGATGAAGTCGGGTCTGATATCGTAATATACTCAACGCATCGGACGTGACCTTGGATTCGATGAAGGTGTGCGCGGAGGACAGGGACGGAGCAAGGTACGTAAGGCCAATTGTAAAGGACAATTAAATGGGCGCCATTGAACTTTTCTTACTTAAATGAATCCCTACACTCATAAATGATGCCATCTTGGACCAGTACTGTCGCATAATGCTCCAGCGTCAGTTCATCCTCGAGCCCGAGAGGGGTTACCCACTCTACATCACTGCCAAGCAATACTGGCGCAGGGAGTTCGGGGTCAACTGGCATCACCCAGACGCGCTCACACTCGTCCTCTTACACTCCACCAGTTTTCACAAGGAAACTTGGGAACCTACTTTGCACCATCTCTTTGAGGGCATAATCAACTACCAAAACACTCCAAGAATCAAGTCTGCATGGGTGATCGAGTGCCCAAACCATGGCGAATCCGCTGCGCTGAACCTCCGTGCCCTCCAACGCCCTCCATTCCACCGTAACTGTGAGTGTCCGTGCCTCTCCACTGCCGTCGCTTGACGTGTCCAGTCGGATGCGAGAAATACGCAGAGGCAGCACACCGTTTCATGCGACGCGGCCCGGTCGACTTTCGGCGCGAAAAACTGGTCGGGATAGGCCATTCGCTCGGAGGCGTAGGCATGTCCGTTTGCTCCCGTTGACGTGTACGCTCATTTTTTCATTCGACACCCTAGATC
>JBBPUG010000684.1:0-17259 GCA_038094535.1 Tubosaeta aff. alveolata | reverse complement strand
AAGGCACACTTTGTCGCTAAGGGATTCACCCAAGTATATGGCATAGACTTGAGAAGACCTTTTCTCCAGTTGCAAGATTTGAGACAGTCTGTCTCTTACTCGCACTAGCAGCTCTAGAAGATTGGGAAATCAAAGCGCTAGATGTGAAGACCGCCTTTTTATTCAGAGATCTCGATGAAGAGATTTACCTCACACAACTGGAAGGTTTCGTATCCAAAGGTCAAGAGACAAAGGTTTGCAGATTAAGAAAGGCCATCTACAGTCTTAAACAAGCAGCCCTACAATGGAACAAAGCGCTCCATAAATCCCTTGAGGATTTGTGCTTCAAATGCACCCACTCCAATCCTGGGGTGTATGTCTATTCAGACAATGGTGTTCTGGTTATCATCCTTATCTATGTGGACGATGCTCTTTTCCTCTCCAACAATCAATCAATTCTATTACAGAAGAAACAATACTTCATAAAGAAATGGGAAAGTCGAGACCTCGGAATGAGGATTACAAGAGACCAGACTAAGTGGACTCTGAGATTAGATCAAATCAAGTATGCTGAGAAGGTCATAGACCGCTTTGACCTGCAGAATTGCAGACCAGCATATGTTCCTCTACCCTCAGGCTATAATCCACAGTCATTGACAGAAGAATCAAATGCTTCACTCCAAAGTCGTTATCAATCAGTCATTGGATCATTGTTGTACATCATGCTCAGAACAAGACCAGACCTTGCCTATGCTGTTATTAAGATGTCACAATTCTCAGCAAATCCTACTGAGGATCATCTTCAACGTGCATTATATATTGTGCACTACCTGGCTAGCACCAGAGACCTATGCCTTACCTATAAGGGAGAAACAAATTCTGGTTTCTTGGCATACAGTGACACTGATTGGGCAGGTGACCTGGACACTAGACAGTCCACCACTGGTTATTGTATCTTTCTTGCAGATGGGATAGTCTCATGGCTATCTAGACAACAAAGGAAGGTGACACTATTGTCAACAGAAGCAGAATACATCAGCATGACTGAAGTTGCCAAGCAACTCACTTGGATCAAATCCCTATTCAAAGAACTCAGATATGATCTACTGTCTTTCCATCTATATGCGGACAATCAAGGAGCTATGTTCTTAGCCTCCAACCCAGTGCAAGAAGGACAGACCAAGCACATTGAAATCCCCTATCATTTCATTTGGTAATCCATTCAAGAAGGTTTAATCAAACTCTTCTATATTGCCACTAGATAACAGAAAGCCAATATATTCACCAAGAATCTCACTCAAGATCAATTCTTGAAGATCAGGGACATGTTGTTTCTGAAACCTCTTGAAGATCAGGGACATGTTGTTCCTGAAACCCTATTCCCATACGTCATGATTCTCTTGAACGACAGGGAGTGTCAAAATGACTGAACTCCAGTACTCCGGATTGTAGTCTGGAAATATGGATGTCTGAAATAAGATAGTCTGGAGTTATACAGTCCGGGACTGGTTAATCCAGATAGCGGACTGACTTGGACTGATCTGGACTTACTGACCTATCAAAGTCAACTGACACTCAAAGTGATCAGTAGAGTGGTCAGTAGAGTGATCAGTCATGGACGTTCTGCATTACTCATGACTAATGAGTATGACTCATGCTATAAAGCAGATTGGTAAGCTGCTCAGTCAGCAGCATAGCCTTGAGCATAGCATCTGTCAGTATTGTAGTGTATTTCAGATACAAGACAGTGTATTTGCAATATGACAGTGCAGAACAATAGCGAGGCAGTGTTTGCTGAGTTTGAACTAACACAGCCTAGTGCCTCATGGTATACAGCCCTATATAGCCTGATGCCTCATGGCATCCTCATGCCCCACATTGCTATGCTGAATTAGGAAATTCCCATGTGTACCTGAAACATATAAATAGTTTCATGTATTTATGGTTATAATAAGCTTTTATCTTTGCTTCTTTCATATTGTTCTATCATCTACTATCTAATCTCCAAGGAGATTACATCTATACCTTCACCAAGCACTCTGCAAGTCAAGCGAGTCTCTTCGCTTGGCAATTATCCTTTCTCTGGTACTGCACACCAGAGGACCATGTTAGGACTTGCCACCCTATCCTGTCCCTTTAGGTTGTTGGCACAAAAGATACAAAGGTAGGTCTCGAGTTCTTGGTTCGTTTGTTCAGTTTGGCCATTGGTCTGGGGGTGGTACGTGGTAGAGAGTTGGATGTCATATTTGTTAAAGTATCTAAATAAGGGTAGCAATTGCGCAACTCAGACTGTGCTGCAAGTACAGAGGACAACTATATTCACCTAAATAAGGGCAGCAATTGCCCAACTAAGGTAAGGTAAATACAAGATGTCAAGTGATCAAAAGAGGTCTCACCTCAGACTGTGCTGCAAGTACAGAGCACAACTAAGGTGAGAGGGAGGGATTGAAAAGAATTAAATAGTGTTGAAGACAAGCATATGCTTAGCTCCAGAAAACTCCAGAGTGGAATAGGTGAAAATAGGTGTGTCAGATCAGGAAACATGAAAGGCGCAGTAGCGCGTGTTCGGAGGGACTAGGAGTGCCACCAAGCGAACGACATGAGATATGACTATACTATAATAGGTATAAGTAAGTCTGAAAGCAGTGGAGTGAGAAATGGAAGAGAAACAGCCAGAGTTAACGCATGTGTAACTCTGGAGTTGTCCAGAGGTCATACTTTGACACTTCCAGTCGAGTGCAGTCATAGACCCATGGCCCTTACAAACTTCCAATGTTGCTCGTGAGGTAGTGGCTTAGTGAGGATATCAGCTACCATGTCTCTGGTAGGGATGTACTGCACCACAGCTTCTCCTTTTCTGACCAGGTCATCTCAGACAAAGTGGTATTTCCGTTGGATATGTTTTGTCCAAGCGTGGAATTGTGGGTCCTGGCATAAGATGATTGCAGCCTGGTTGTCACAATGAAGTGTGGTTGGTCCAGTCTTTAGATGTCCGATTTCTTCAAAAAAGGTCCAAAGCCATGTGAGGTGTTGTCCTGTGTTGCTGAGTCCAATGTACTCCGATTTGGTTGAGGATAGGGCAACCATACTCTGCAGTTTGCTGGACCAGGAGATGGCGCCTCGATTGCTTATGAAAACATATCTGGAGATGAACCTGGAGTTGTTGGGATTCTATGACCATCTGGTGTCTGAGAAGCTGTGGAAGTCCATGTCCAGTGACACTTTGTTTCCATCAAATTGGAGTTCTATGTCTGTGATGCCTCGGACATAATGGAGAACACGTTTTGTGGCACTCCAATGACAGTTTTTGGGGGCAGAGCTAAAATGACTGAGGGTTCCAATGGAATATGCAAGGTCCAGTCGTGTTCCCATCATAAGGTACATGAGTGAACCTATCACTGTTAGGTATGATACCTTGATTCCATTGATGACCATCTCTGATATTGTGGAATTGTCCTCTGGATTGTTTGCAGGCAGCAACAGGCTGTGAAGCATAGGAGATTGGCATGGAGTGGAGTTGGCCATTTCGGTGTGCTGAAGGACAGTCTGCACATATTGGGTTTGTGACAAGGAGATGGTACAAAGCTTTCAGTTATGTCGGACTTCAACTCCTAGGATGAATTTCGCTTCTCCAAGGTTGTGCATTTTGAAAGTGGATGATAGCAATGATTTAATGGAGTTCATAAAGCTTTGTGTGCTGGCGGCAAGGAGCAGATCATCGACATATACAACTAGGAAACAGACCTGATTTTGTTTTCAGAGGATGTAGAGGCATGTTTCTGCATTTAATTTGGTAAAGCCAAGTTCTCCTAACTTTTTGTCTAGTGTTTTGTTCCATGTTCAGCCTGCCTGCTTAAGTCCATACAACAATCTCTGAAGTCACCAACAGTATCCAGGTTGGATGGGTACTCCTTCCGGAGGTAGAAGGTACAGTTCCTCTTCTAGTTCTCTATTCAGGTACGTGCGGTAGAGACATCCATTTGGTCCAACTCCAGATTGTATTTTGCAGCCAGGGCCATGATGGTCCATACGGAGTCAAGGTTTGCAACTGGGGCCATTACCTCTTTATAGTCTATGCCTTCCTTTTGGGTGAAGCCCTACACAATGATCTGGACTTTGTATTGGTCCACATCTCCGTTTTCAATGCATTTGATCCGGAAAACGGGCTTGGAGGTAATCAGAGTTACTCTGGTGAGGAGTGGAACTGTTTTGTATACATGGTTAGTGTTGAGGCTAAGGAGCTCTTCTTGTCTGCATCCAGATGTTGGTAGGCTTCTTTTATGGTCTTTGGGAGGTTTTCTTCCATAGGTCCGTGGGCAATTCCAGTGAAGATGTGATTGTGGAGTTGATCAGAGCTGCAGAAGGCTCTGGGCATATCAGGAGTTTCATCGGAGGTTTCTTCATCAGACTTCATAGGTTCCAGAGTGTCTTTGATCTCAGTTTCTTCAGCGGAGTCTTCATGGCCCCCTGTTTCTATTGTACTTCCTCGTCTAAGGTGCGTTAATAGTTCTGGTTTCTGTTTGCAGGTTTTCGCGCATGGCTTCCCCTGTGAACTCCTCCAACCATCTGTGCATGAGGATATACTGGAGTTTGTGACGGAGTTGGTTTAGGAGTTGGAGGTTGGAGGTGGAGTTGGCTGAGCTTATCCACTAGGTCGAGAACTTCATCTGGGTCATGAATGTCTCCCATTGAAGCTGGAGGGGGTGTTGCAGCTTGCTCCTCATTCTCCTTGTCTGGAGTTGTTTTAGATGTCCATACTAGATGGCTGTTAAGTCCCTCCCACTAATCCTCGGATGCACAAATCCAAGGAGTGGTTTTGGAGTTGGAGATGGTATTGGTTTTGTCGAAAGTGACATGTTGACTGGAGATGATGGTCTGGTGCTCTAGGTCTAGAAGTTTGTATGCTTGCTGTCTGTGTGTGTAGCCAAGCATGACACACTTTCATCTGTGGGCTCAGAATTTTCCTTTTTGCTGCTCTTTTGGGATTAAGGCATATCCAATGCATCCGAAAGGCCGGAATAGAGTGGAGTCAACTGGTCACTTGAATATCGCATGGTATGGTGTGTCTCTGTTCAAGGCAGAGGTCGAACTCTGGGCAGAGATATATGTGGCAGTGGACATGGCATCTGTCCAAAAGGACTTCAGAAGTTTTGAGTCCTCAAGCATGGAGTTGGTAAGGAGTGACAGTGTTTGGTTCATGTGTTCGGCCAGTCTGCTTTGTTCTGGAGTGTATGGTGCGGAGGTTTCTAGGAATGTACCTTCGCTCCTGAGTACATCTTTGAAGTCTTTATTTGTGTACTTGCTCCCCCCGTCACTTTGGATAAACTGGATGTGTAGGTCCGAAAAGCATTCTGTGGTGATTTCTGTGTAGAGGGAGTTTTGGACATTGGACTTCCAATGGAGATAGATGTTGTAGACACTGCTTTTGTGCTTAAGGAAATAGATCCACGGGAATCAACTGTAGTCATCAACAACTAGGAGCCAGTACCTGTAGCCCTCACGGGATTTCGGGGATATCGGACCTCTGACATCCATGTGTACCATTTGCAGAGGAGCTGAGGTGTGTGGGTGCTCATGTGATTTGAAGGGTAGTTTCTTTAGTTTCCTAATGGTACATGGTTTGCAGAACTCCGGTGTTCTGGTGAGTTTGTTGATGCCCCGCAGTTGGCCTTTTCATACCATTGTTTGAATTCATGGTATGGAGATGTGTCCTAATCAGCGGTGCAAAGTCTTTATGTCGACGGAGATTAGGCTGGAATCTGGAGTACATATCAGAGTTACTGCAGCATGATACAGTCCATTCTTGTGATGTCCGAGCATGATAGTGCGACGTCCTTTCCTTATGGAGCAGGAGTTTGACATCCCTGGGAATGATGTGCAGAATCCTAATTTTGACAGCTTGGGTACAGAGATCAAGGATAATGCAAACTCTGGTACATGTAGGACATCACTGAGGGTGATTTCGTAGCAGTGTTTGTTAACAGTCGAGTGGAGGATTACTGTTCCTATTCTGATTGCGTGTACAACAGAGTTGTCACCAAATTGAACTGGACATGTGGGGGAGAGTCCAGAGTACGTGGAGAACCAATCTCAATGAGGTACTATGTGTGATGTTGCTCTAGAGTTGATAATAATGGTCTTCTCCAGTGAATTCTTGGGATCGGACCAGATGTAGGCCTAAATGTGTTTGTATAAGGCATGATCTACATGAGCACTAGCTACATTCGTCTTGTCCAGTAGTTTAGTGTCTGGATTGGGATCTCCTTCTGCTGCATTCACTTTCTCCTTTTTGTACTTCTCCTTTAGCTCCTGTGGCCACCACTTTGAACTCCAGCATTCCTCCATACTGTGTCCATTTGTTTGGTGGTATTCGCAGTACTTTGCATTCTTCTTCTTTTGCTCTCCTTTAGCATTGGCAGAGTGAGTGGAGTCGATTTTCATGGAGAGTTTTAGCCTTGCATTTTCAGAGAGAATGTGGGTTTTGATGGAGTTGAAAGAGAGTTTGCTTTTGTCGATGGTGTTGATGACTGATGATGCAAAGGTGCTCCACTCTGGGGTTTTAGGGAGTGAATGGAGAAGGATGAATGTGAGAATTTTGGGGTCAACAATGTACTTCATTCCTGCTAGTCGAGTCTCCAGTGTGTGAATGGATGCGATGTGCTCAGAGATGTCAGATTTTCTGTCCCACTCTGATGCAAACAGTTGGCAATAGGAGTAGTAAGCAGAGGGGAGATCCGACTTTTGGTAAAGTTCTAGGAGTGCATCGTACAAGTCTTTGGTGGAGGTGTAGGACTCCGTCTGGGGAAGAATGGCTTTGCAGATATGATCCTGGATAATACCATGTGCCTTTTCATCTTGCTTGGTCCATTTTCGGACTTTGTCCCCTGAGCTGATTGTAACAGAGGTGGAGCTTTGGGGCTTTGCGAAGATGGAGGTACCAGTGGCTGGGCAGATGTCTGTGCTGAGTACGACTCCAAGGACCTTTTCTCTGCGGAATTTGGCAGAGATGCATAGTTTCCATACTTGGAAATTTTCAGATCTGAGTAGAGTGGGGCATTCCACAATCAAGGAGTTTTCAGAGGGCATTGGAGATGCAGTAACAATTACACTGCATAAGCGGAGTTGTGCGAGGTCATGAAGTTTGTGCTAGTGTGCACTAGCAGGGCTCATAACCTGTTAAAGTATCTAAATAAGGGCAGCAATTGCCCAACTAAGGTAAGGTAAATACAAGATGTCAAGTGATCAAAAGAGGTCTCACCTCAGACTGTGCTGCAAGTACAGAGCACAACTGAGGTGAGAGGGAGGGATTGAAAAGAATTAAATAGTGTCAAAGACAAGTGCATGCTTAGCTCTGGAAAACTCCGGAGTGGAATAGGTGAAAATAGGTGTGTCAGATCAGGGAACATGAAAGGTGCAGTAGTGCATGTTCAGAGGGACTAGGAGCGCCACCAAGCGAATGACATGAGGTATGACTATACTATAATAGGCATAAGTAAGTCTGAAAGTGGTAGAATGAGAAATGGAAGAGAAATGGCTGGAGTTAATGTGTGTGTAACTCCAAAGTTGTCCGGAGGTCATACTTTGACAATATTGGAGAAGGTGAGCGAGTTCAAGAGCAAATGCAGAGGCAAACTGTGGACCACGATCTGAGATGATGGAATCATAAAGGCCAAAGTGTTTGAAGATATTGTTGAAGAAAAGTTTAGTGACTCCTGCTGCATCAATGGTTTTATTACAAGGGATGAAAATTACCCCCTTTGTAAGGCCATGGTCGACCACAACCATAATAGAATCAAAATCAGAGGACAATGGGAGATCTGTGATAAGATTGACAGAGATCTGTCGAAATGGCAAAGATGATGACGATGGAATCAGATTCAAGGGGGCAACAGTGGGATAAGTGTTGACCTTGGATTGTTGACATATGGTGCAGCCGGCCACAAAGTTCTTGACAAAAGTACCAAGCCCGGGCCACCAAAAGTCATGTTCTAGGATTGCTTTCATGCAGAATTGGCCAGCATGGCCAGTTGTAGGAGAGGAGTGAATACTATGGAGAAGCGTAGATCGGGATGAGGGTGGAATATATAAATGACCTTTGTAAAAGAGGTGGCCATTATCGAATAACCAATCTTGGAGCGAGAAACGAGGGAACAAAGGTGTTGCTTCTTCCATGGCTTTGAGCGTATGAAGGATGAGTAGATCAGATGAGGACGAGGATCAGATGTAGTCAAAGAGTTTAAGATCAAGGGTGTTAATGATGACAGGGTCTGGGAGGATAGATGCGTTGGTGTTGTTGGAGGAAGTGTTGATGGAGTCTTTTCTAGAAAGGGCATCAGCTGGGCCCATCTGGGTTCCAGTGGTTACTTTTCAGATGAGGTCAAAGTCAAGGAGGAAGAGGGACCAGCGGGCTTGACGACGAGAGAGTTTGTGAGGGTCTTTGATGAAGGAGAGGTTCTTATGATCTGTGATAATTGTGACAGGAAGTGAAGTTCCAAGGAGGTATTGTCACCATTCTTCAAGAGTGAGGATGACGGCCAGGAGTTCTCGGTCATAGATGTCGTAGTTTCGTTCAGTGGGGGAGAAGATCTTTGAGAAGTAGGCACAAGGATGGAGGTCACCATTGACATCAGCCTAGAGAAGAACAGCTCCAGAGGTGATTAGGGAGGCGTCAGTCATGATGGAGAAGGGACGAGATGTGTCTGGGAGAGTGAGGACTGGAGCAGAACAGAATTGAGTGATGAGTGAATGGAATGCAGTTTCCTGGAGGGAGGTCCATGACCATGGTTCATTTTTCTAAGTGAGAAGGACAAGAGGAGCAACGATGTTGGAGAAGTTGGGGATGAACTTTCAGTAGAAGTTGGTGAAGCCGAGGAAACTGTGGATTCCTTTGATGGATGTTGGGGGTTTCCAGTCCTTGATGGTGGCAAGTTTGACAGGGTCCATTTCAAGTTGTCCTTGACCAATGATCATGCCGAGGTATTCCATCTGGGGGGGGTCAAAGGAGCATTTGGAGATCTTGAGTGAGAGGCTATGTTCTCTGAGTTGTTGTAAGACTTGACATGTGGGCAAGGTCTGTCAGTGGCTGAGCGACACATCTCTCTCAGTGCCCCTAATCCAAGACATGTTTGCATCTTAAGCCACACACAGAAGACCTTCATACCCCACTGTCAGTCAACTCAGTTTTGACATACCTGAGAGGTGGGGACTCCAGCATCTTCTACCTATGACTGACCTGGGCGTCTGTCCTCTCAGGCCCTGTACATGACTCCCTACAGTTTTCAGGAGACCATATATGGACCACGGCTTATCCACCTCACAGCTAGGCTTCCCGTTACCCTAAGCATCGCTGCTTTTGGGCCCACCAGGCCTCACCTTTTACAACCTTGCTAGGGAGCAGCACCCTGGCAGGAGAGACTAACCAATATGTGCTTATCAGGGAGTAACACCCCAATAGGGTACATACCAAGGGTGTCCTGTCCTAAGATGCAGTGCAATGCTAAGGGTCGGATGGTTTTTAATCGGAGTCTTAAAGACAGAGATTCACACCCTGTCAGGGTTTGAACTCGTCACCTGGCTGCATTCCCTTGTTCCTACACTTAGTGCAGGCTACCAGTAGACCATGTGTCCGATCGTGGTGGAGTTTTATATTGTCTTTGGTATGAATGCCTAAGTCGTCCATGTAGATTTTCAATCAACGCTCCATGAGCATATCAGCAAAGATATGGTTCATAAAAGCCTGGAATGTGGGGGAGCGTTGTTGAAGCAAAAGAACATTACTGTGGGTTCAAAAAGTCCAAGTAGGATGATGAACACTGCTTTCCATTGGTCCTTTTCCTGAATTTGGATGTTATTCTATCCCCATCATATGTCGAACTTGGTGAACAAGGTCAAATCCTTCATGTCATCGATGAGATCTGAGATGAGAGGGAGGGGATACGTGTTGCGGATGGTAAATGAATTGAGATAACGATAGTCCTGACATGGATGAAGAGAACCATCTTTCTTGGGTACAAAGAAGAAGGGAGAGGCTTGTGGGGACTTTGACAGGATGATGTGGCCAGTTTTCAGATGTTCTTTAACAAAGAGACAGCAGGCCTCTTTTTTGGCAGGGTTTAACAAGTAGACTTTGGCAATTTTTGGGACAATGGTGGGCTTGAGTTTGATTGTATGATCATAGGGTCGATGAGGCGGGAGTGTGTCAAAGGTTTTCTTAGAGAACATGTCTTTGTAGTCTTGGCACCAGGTCGGGATTTCATGTTCTTGTTTGGCCACTTGTTGGGCCAGCTGGGTCAAGAGGGTTACCTTGTTAATCTCATTCCAGGGTGGACGCTCATGAAGAGGTACCACAGCATCCTAGGATGGAGTTTCCTTGTTAATACTTACCATACCATGGATCCAATCGATGGTAGGATTCCATTGTTTGAGCCAGGGCATACCTAGAATGATCTGTTGCTTGCCAAGGGCGACAACCATAAGATCGAGGTGGTCGTTGAACAAGGAGATTTGAGCATTTGCTTGGATCTTGTATTTGATAGCTCTCTTTTGGTTGGGAGAGCCGTCAACATTGTAGGCCATAAGGGGTTTCTGAATATGTTTGATTCCCATATGAAGGGCAGGGATGAGACTAGGGTTGATGAAATTACCAGTTGCTCCACAATCTACAAGAGCAACAGTCTTGACAATGTTTGAACCAACTTGGAGACAAATGGGCAAACAGAGGGCTCTTTTGCTGGGTAGTCTGACAAGGACATTGGGAGGAGAAGGTGTGGATGGATCCTTTTCTGTCAAGAAGTCTTGGACAGTGAGGCTGGCAACTTCTTCGTCAGAGAGTTCTTTGTCTGGTTCATAGAGGGTTTTCAGGACTTGAAGGATTGTGGTGTCATCCTTCCTGGAGTTATGAAGTTTATTAAAGTAAGCATTAAGGGCAGAAGCAGGTTTAGGCTTCTCGAGATATGTTTTCAAAGTTTGGAGGAGCGAGGTGTTGTCCTTCCTGGAGTTGTGGTGGAGTTTATCAATGTAGCTGTCTACAGCACCGGTGGATTTGGAAGTTTCAGGGGTGAGGTTGAGGTTGGCTAGGGTTTCAATGGGTCTAGGGTTCTGTGGGCAAGGTGGTGAGGGTTTAGTACCTAAGCACTTGATGGTATTGTGGCCTTTCTGGCAATAATGAGAGCAGAGACCAAGTTTAGTGCATCTGGTGTGCTCAAGTGGGGAAAGTTTCTCGAGTTTGACATAGTTAATGTCCATGGTTACTATGGGCTAATGATGTGGGGTGAACAGTGGATGAAGGTTTGGAGATCCTTCCTGATCTAGGTCTGCTAGATTCTGGGTCAATGACTAGGATGACAACAATCGGCCGTCTGATGGTTGATCTGTTAGATCCAAAGGGTCTGTGACTGGTGATGACAATGATCGGCCATCCGATGGTTGATCTAGGGCTACTAGATCCTAGGGTCGTTGACTGTGATGATGACTATGGCTTGGATGATGATAATCGGTCATCCGATGGGACTGTGACAGTGGGGATGACGATTAATTGTCCAATGGTTGTGAGGGGGAGCTAGTGACTATGATGACAACAATCAGTCGTCCAATAATTGCCCTAGGGCACGATGGGGACTGTGACAAGGAGAAGGTGGTGGGGGTGGGCCCTGGTCTGTAACAGGAGGGGCTGAAGGAGACTCTGAATCTTTTGTAATGCAAGGTGTATCCTAGAGAGTGTTTGACTAAACTCAAGAGAGGTGAATGCTCACAAAGAGGTACCACAGCATCTCTCCTAGCAAGTTGAGTGCAAACTAAGGACAGAGGATGAAGGACGATGACGAGGGAGCACACTGGTCTCGAGAATCACTTGAGGACAGAGAATGAGTACGACAGAGATCAGGGATTGAAGATGAAGGACTTAGGGCAAGAGATCCAAGGATCTTGGATGAAGGATGTTGGCTAGAACAGAGGACAGTGATGAGGAACTCAGAGGACTCGAGAATCGCTTGAGGACAAAGAATAGACAACACCAGGTGTGTAGATTCAGAGTGAGGAACTATTGTACAGGTGATCTGGTATTTAAGGGTTCCAATTGTGGGAGGATGGAACACTATAGAATGTTATGAAACAAGGGGAAACATTGCTGTTGTGAGAGAGACAGCTGTGGAGCTAATCATCCAATGAGAGAGCAAAGATAAGGCGAGACAAAAGAAGAAACTGTAGAGTCGAGTCATCTACCTTGGAAGGGAAGTGACAACATGAGGAAGTCATCGGGAAGAGAAAGGTGAGAGGACAAGATGACAGTTCAAGATACTATTCAGGGAAAGAAGTAAGCCTGAGAGATAAAGGTAAGAGTTATCACCCGAAGGAAACATTGATAGCCTTAAGAGAAAGTTGTAGTGGACGACGAGAAGAGGAAGAACTAAGGAGAACAATGAGAGAAGTGTACAAGGAAAGAAGAAGAAAAGAATCGTAACAGTCATCGTCATGGGCATGCGGGTGGGGTAGTGGTGGTAATGCCCTTGCTTTTGTCAATGTTGGCATTTGGATGGTGGGTGTGCCATTATATGCCCTCACCCATGCCATCATTGTTGTAGACACATGGGTGGGGTGATGATGGTGACCACACTGCTATGCTGTGTGGCCCTTGCCACCATTGGTATTTGGGTGGTGAGTGCACTGTTGTGCACCCTCACCCTTACCATCCTCATTGTGGACATGTGGGGGTAGTGGTGGTAGGTGCACTGTTGGATGCCCTTGCCCATACTGCCGCTGTTGTTGTGAGCATGTAGGTGGTGGTGACTGCATCATCTAGCCGTCTTGCTGTTGTCACCATGCCCTCATTCATGCAAACATTATTATGAGCATGCAGGTAGGTGGTGGTGGTGATAACTACAACAGTGTGCTGCCTCACCTTGTTGCTATTGGCATTAGGATGGTAGGTGCACTGTTGTGTGCCTCTCGTCCACACTGTTGTTGTTGTGGGCATGTGGGCAGTGGTGGTGACTGCACCATTGCACCACCTTGCCCTTATCACTCTCAGTGTTGTGGTGATACCCCTGCCAGCCAGCCTGCATGACAGGGCTGAGGTGAGGAGTGAGTCTGGGTTTTGCATAGTGAGTACACACCTATATATGCAAGTCTTTGTGGACTTGTCTGTACTTGTACTGTAGTAAGTCTGTAAGCATGGTATGAAATGCCACACTGATATGGCCTTTGCTTACATAACACTGACTTTGAGAAATTCATGAAGTCTGACTCTTTTCTGTCTTACCCCACCATCACAACCCACACAATTGCATGCTCACCCACATCCACCCACATCCCATGCACTACCACTCACTTGCATTTGCCCTCACAAAGCCGTGCACACGTTCATCCATGTACTTAAGCAAGAAGCACATGGACACCCATGCTTTGTGTCTACTCAGTGCAGGTGAGTGCTTGCCTAAGCATTCATCCAAAAATGCACCCACAGAGCACATGCTTGCCCTGCTCACCTGCACCTATCCAGAACAACACACATGCGCTGTGCACAGTGCATGCAACACCAGCCAGCCTGCATTCACAAAGTGCCAGTGTGTGCTCATCCAAGCATGCATGCATTTCACTCACCCTTATCTATCCAAAAAGACATACACATGCTATGTGCAACAACAACAGCACCCACTCACCCCACTCACCTTTGTCCATCCAGAATCATATGTATGTGTGCTCGGCACCCACCACACCCTGCCCACCCATGTTCACCCAAGTAAATGCACATCACCAACAGCACCCACTCACCCCACTCACCTTTGTCCATCCAGAATCATATGTGTGTGCACTCGGCACCTACAACACCCTGCCCACCCATGTTCACCCAAGTATGTGCACATTGCCAACAACACCTGCTCACCCTACTCACCTTTGTCCATCCAGATTCATACATGTGTGCACTCAGCACCTGCAACACCCTTCCCACCCATGTTCACCCAAGTACATGCACATCCTGCTTCCTCATCACATGCACTCAAGGATGTCCAAGCCCACCCGAGCCAAGATGCACATGTGTCAACCACATCACCCATGCCCACTGAGCAAGGATACTCCTGTAAGCAAGTACTGCTTATCCATGTACACCTGCACTCACCTATGACCATCCAATGTAGGTGTGTATGCATTAGGTATGTTCTACTTACTTGTTCATAAGTGTTCCCCTAAATACATGTCATGTATTACATATAATTGAAATAAATTGTTTATCATTTTTTGTTTTGATGTTTGATTTCTAACTGTGAGAAATATCTAGTAAAGATGCTTAGGCAAGATTGTAATTATGTAGTTATACTCTTGTCATTAGCTACAAAACACCCATATTATATCATAATGGGTGAATTATATACTGGAAATTATGGAAATTATCTGATATATTGGGAAAATATCACAGAATATCAAAGAGGGCCTTTGGTTAGGACATAATATAAGATAATATCTAGAATGCTTATAATGCTTATATTATGAGGAAATATCTGATATTCTGGACTGATTATGAGATATTATCTCCTAATACCCATGGGGTGGTTTTCCTGATGGGATTGACAAGGATTCTATTCCTCATACTTTTACCCTCCATGAAGTTGGTCTTATCCCCAATTCAGGAGTCTGCCTTATCTCTCTTGGACAACTGATGCATGTGGGGGCTACTATCCATGGCAGTGTTCATAGACATGATGTCTCATATGGTGATGGTACACTTCTAGCATCATTCTACTCAGGTAGATTAGGCCACAATATATACACCATAGAACATATGCCTACAAGTGCACATCCTGCTGCCACCAAATCAGTGGATTATGATATCATGCATCAACGTTTTGGTCATCCTGTCAAAATGACTGAACTCCAGAACTCTGGATTGTAGTCTGGAAGTATGGATGTCTAGATTGAGACAATCTGAAGGTATACAGTCTGGAACTGGATTAACCAGATAGCAGACTGACTTGGATTGACCTGGACTGATAGGATCAGTCATAGATGTTCTGCAATACTCATGACTAATGAGTATGACTCATGCTATAAAGTGGATTGGTAAGCTGCTCAGTCAGCAGCATAGCCTTGAGCATAGCATCTGTCAGCATTGCAGTGTATTTGAAATAAGGCAGTGCAGAACAGTAGGGAGGCAGTGTCTACTGACTTTCAATCAGACACAGCCTAGCATAGCACAATGCCTCATGGCACCCTCATGCCCTGTATTACTGTGCTGTATTAGGAAATTCCCATGTATACCTAAAACATATAAATAGTTTTATGTATTTACAGTTACAATAAGCTTTTATCTTTGCTTCTTTCATATCATTCTATTGCCCACTCTATCTAATCTCCAAGGAGATTACTTCTATACCTTCACCAGGCACTCTGCAAGTCAAGTGAGTCTCTTTGCTTGGTGATTATCCTTTCCCTGGTACTGCACACCAGAGGACTGAGTTAGGACTCACCACCCTACACCATTTCTTTAGGTTATGAGCCCTGCCTAGATTGGTGGGCAAAATACTACTGTCTTTGATATAGTCAAGATGTCTACCTGATCTATGGTGCAAGCAGAGCTTGAGGCCTTAACTGAACAATTTGCAACATCCCTGGGACACACTACCACTATTGATCTACTAGTGGAACATTGCACTATGCATGCAATTGCCTATGCTGAGAATTCCTACAGCTGGACCAATGCTAGCAACCCATCAATCTTGCATTCAATGTTTGGTGCAGTAGTGGTGAATCCTGTTCTCATGTTTGAGGAACAATGGACCCACAATGCTGACCAGTGGTTGTTTACAGTTTGCTGATCAGGTGATCCAATACAACCCGTTGAGATACATGAAACAAATATTGTAAGTAGATCTCCAGAATATGTTTCTGGCTCTTCATTCCCATCTGTGGTGCCTGCCACAAACTCTGGGTAACACCTCTTGTGAACCTCTAACTTTTACCAATCATAATCCATTTCCATACTATTATTGTTATTGGTTTGGAACTGTCCATCTTGGTGACCCTCTAGTTTCTCTGAAGGAGATTAGATGCCTAGAATCGATTGCTATCAGTCAGGTACCAACCAGATATAGTCTGCATCCTGTTCCCTATCTGCACTTTGCCATCCCTGCTCCCACTCCTACATCTCCTCCTCCACTTCCTATTCATATCTCAGAACCTTTATTGTCTGGTGCAACTAGCAGTACAGACTCTGAAGGAGGTGAGAACCAGCAATCTGTTGCTGAGAATCCAAAGGAGATTGACATTCTTCCTCCTGCTGTAGCCCAACAGGAATCAGATTTATCATTCAAACCTTTACCAACCTATCCAGCAGGACCTCATCCTCCAAGATATTCTAGGACCACAGATTCCTAGACCTTCTCATCATCCTCATTGTCAGAATTACTCCAATCACACCACCTCTTTCTTTTTGCTTGATCTTCCTTCTACCAATAATCCTCTCTAATATGTCGACCACATCCTCCACCAGTTTATGCACTCTCATTGCCATCAAGGTGTCTCAAGAAGTCACCATCAACTGGGAACCGGTTTCTTGGTCTTCCTCTCTAGTTAGAACAGCAGAGTTGACATCCCTGGGGGACCAGGCCCTGACCAATTCACTTGCAGAGGCTCAATTCGGGCTCTCTTCCAGGAGCTCGACAGCATCTATACAGAGGAGGGATCGACCTCCGTTTCCAGAGTCCCTCCCCTTTTTCCTTGAACAGTCCTATGATAGACCAAGATCTAGAGGAAGGTCAACTTCTGTCCAGTTCTTCCTACCTGCAACTTCCAGAATCTGGACTGTCTTCAGCACAGTTGCCACCCAGATGGCAGGATGGAATGATAATGGACAACGGGCTCTACAAGCCAATCCAATTAGAAGGATCCAGAGTAATAGATCCAGAGACCGGAATCTATCTGCCCTTCCCACCACCTCCTTACACTCTGATGACGCATGTAACGCTAGGTGTACTCAAGAGAGCGTTCGACTTAACCCAAGAGAGGTGGACGCTCACGAAGAGGTACCACAGTGTCTCTCCTAGCAAGCTAAGTGCAAAACAATGACAGAGGACAGGGGACGATGACGAGTGAGCACACGGTCTCGAGAATTGCTCGAGGACTGAGAATGAGTACAACGAATATCGTAAACAATGAACTAGGGTTCAGGGTTGAGAGATCCAAGGAGTTTGGGACGAAGGATGTTGACCAAGACTGAGGACAACGACGAGGAACTCAGAGGACTCAAGAATCACTCGAGGACAAGGAATGAATACGCAGGATGGCGTAGAT
>JBBPUG010000683.1:0-17265 GCA_038094535.1 Tubosaeta aff. alveolata | reverse complement strand
GTTAATATACCTTGGTTACTCACTGTGGACATCAGTCCTAGCTCCCAGAAGCCCCTTGAGTCGACCCAACAAGTGGCTAGTCCGCTTCCTCAATCCTCAGCTCTTAACAATATTAACAGAGGAACAAGGAAGTACAGACCTGATGTCCACAGTGAGCAACCAAGGAGGAAACCACAGTGGACAACAGGCTCTATGTGTGCTTCAAGTAAATACTAGTAAACAAATCAGCCACAATGCTGAATAAGCATAAGGGTAGGGGCTCTGCAACTGCACAGAGTGATGAACAAGTCAGAATGAGCTGGGGAAAGTTGGATATAGGCATAATGAAGATGGGGTGACAACTAGGAAGTGAAATGAGAAGCAGTAAGCCATCAATGAATAATATGAGTGTGAAATTACCAAATATAACATATGGTTCATTACCAAGGTTATGAAATCTTTTTCTTAGATGATGATGAATTCTAGATGTTCAAAAACAACCATATCACAAACCAGCCAAGTTTAGTCTTTCTGGACATTTAGGGCCATTGAAGGCATCACACAATATCCAGGAGATCCAACTCCCAAACTTTTATCAGAAGGCCATGGAGTTTGATTTTTATAATTTTTATGTAGATACCCAACAGGATATGCTATTTAGCAGAGTCAAGACATTTGAAGAACAATAGGATCATAGAGACCTCCGGATCAATGTTCTGACTGTCTGACAATAGAATTAGGAATTTGACTGCCACCATCATCACCAATTTCGTCTGCAGAACCTCATCTGGGCCAATATAGTGCAAAGATATAATGAGGTCCAGGGACTAACTGAAAGGGTTAAACACCACCAAGGGACGATTGCTACCTTTGCTGAACAGACTTATCAAGTGGAGAGGCATATTGGTATTCAATTTAAAGAAATCCAATGATATTGTGCATACCACCTAAGGGAATAGTAACTGGATCTCATGCTACCTTGGCCAAGTCTGAGAACAGAAGGAGCTCTTGGTGGAATGAATGAAATGATTGATGGTGGACCCTCAACAACCAACGCCAATTGAAGAAAGAGGAACTGCCAAGACAAATGGTATAGTGCAACATGGAGATTCAACACCTTCATGACCAGATTTCAGAGATGAACAGCAGAGCATCACTTCAAAACAAGATTAGTAATACTCAAGCTGAATGTTTACTTTCTTTAGTTCAGCGCTGTTCTGAAGCAAGTCAAGCAGACTCAGAATCCGCCAATCACCTATACTGAGAACATAACTTGGAGCTAGAACTCCATAACCACCACTCTGCCATCCTCTCTCCTTCAAATGGAGGAGATCCTCCTTAATCCTGATGTCCCTTTCCTACTAATCCACCTATGGAGATGCCAGAAGACTGCCTGGATCCTAGCAGACCATGTGGATGAGTTACTAGAGTGGATGCCAGATGTATGGCCTCTGCCAGATTGTTACAGTGTTCCATACATCAGAAACATTGGAAAGGGAAACTGTACTTTAAGTGGGAAATACTTCACTTTGGACTTTTATCTTGGACAAACTTTCTTGCATCTGACCATTTGTACTCTGATAGAATGAATAGATTTAAGGACATGGTGGAGTGCTTCAATGCCTGAGAGTTCAATTCCTGGTCTTGAGCTAGGAGTTTGGGCCCCAGTAGACATATCTGTAGCAAGGAAGGGTTGTTAGTTCATAATGGGATCATGGATCATTCTGGATCTCACCATCATGCTCACCAGAGTCTTGAATTCCCTCTTGTGAAACTCTGCCACCAAATGTACCCATAGTGCCTTTTCAGTAGTAGGAGGGACATTATATATTAACCTTCAAGTCAAGGAAGCAAAGACCAAGAAATCTTACCAAGATTCAAATTCAGAGATGTCCTTTCTGAGTGGGTTAAGCTCATGTGTTTGGGGCATAGGTGTTCAGATAGATCAGTAAACGGGAGGCCATCACAAAAGTTACCAAATTCTGAAATTGCCCAATAGGGACTGTCACATTTGTCACATGACAAGCACTGCATCTCTTGACAAAATGATACAATGTACATTGTGTTTTCAGAATAACCGATATACAGAGAATCCATCAATCTAACAATTTAATAATTACCAATGTCAGTGTTATCAGAAAGGCCCATATCCCTCTGATGCCCAAATGTCATCTTCTAGCTCCTCCCCTTTGTCATCCTCAACTTGGTCAACCTCACGCTCATCATTCGACTCTCTGCTGACCACCTCAGTCATTGTTTTCTCAATCATCATCATTGTCATCATCCATGCCCACATAAGCTTGTCTACCTGCATCTTTGTCAGCCAAGCTTTATTGTACTTCTCACCCTCCCCACCCAAGAAACCTGTCCCATTCTTCATGGCTTTGTACCCAATGCCTCTGCCTCAGAATTGCATGAACATATCCCTGTCGACAAACCTTGCAGACTTTGTGAATCATGTCTGCTCACAAACAAAGGTTGTTAGCTAGTTTGAGCAAGTTCATTCTCATGCACATTCACCATGCCAATGGCTTGTATCATATGGCACAAATCCCCCCACTTGCAACCATAGCAGATCTCACCCCCTTCCTCAATGCTAAGTTGCATGATATCAGCAAAACAACCCTCCCACTGGACAGCACTAGCCAGTCTGTCCCAGTCTATGTTATATTTGGTGATTTCACACTCATATTGTTCATTGATGGCTTACTACTTCTCATTTCACTTCCTAGTTGTCACCATTCAATTCCCCATCTTCATTATGCCTATATCCAACTTTCCCCAGCTTATTCTGACTTGTTCATTGCTCTGTGATGTTGCAGAGCTCCTACCTTATGCTTATTCAGCATTGTGGCTGATCTGTTTACCAGTATTTACTTGAAGCGCACACAGAGCCTGTTGTCCACTGTGGTTCCCTCCTTGGTTACTCACTGTGGACATCAGTCCTAGCTCCCAGAAGCCCCTTGAGTCAACCCAACAAGTGGCTAGTCTGCTTCCTCAATCCTCAGCTCTTAACAGTCTGTCCTATGAAGGTCTCCTAGTGTCTACAGGGCTTGTAAGCAAGTCTGCTGTGTAGCACCACATATGGAATGGAAATGAATTCACACTATTTCATACAGTCAAATAAATTTCTGCTAAGACTAAGGAAAAAAAACAATGTCTATTGTGAAGTTTAGCCAGCTTGTTCAGGGTACAGAGGCAGATACTAGACAACAACAATACAGAAGCTGAAATACAGCACTTAGTAGCACAACATGGAAACAATTACTGGAGGTGCACAAAAAACTCCTTGTCAAAAGTGTCAAGTCAACCTGTATCAAGTCATAGTAAGTAAGTAATGCATCTGTGGTCCATAAAAGAACCATCAGGAAAATGTTGAAGCTCTGATATGTCCTGGCAGTTATGATCAGATGGTTATCAGCTTGATGATCATTAGATAATAGCATATATATCACTATCATTTTTTAATCATACTGATATTCTGTGATGATTGCTTATAATCCTTGCTAGCCATTCTGCATTTGATCATTGTAGTATCAGTCTGATGAAATGATGATAATGTGCTCAAAACAAAGTCACCTGCTTATATGCTAATATCACAAATTTAGACCTTATACTTCCCTATCACATATATCAGTAGAATATATCAGATCTACTTCATCTCACAGATAAATCTTACAGGAGCAATACTTACCACTAACTTTTGCAGGATAAGCCCATCACACCTGACATGGTTGTTCCTACACCATTGTTCCCACCTGAAGGCCTGACAGCCCCCACCAGTGCTGCCTTCTTTGTCACCTGTTCACCTCAGCACTAGTATACACTATATACCAACTATAAGACCACAACTATGTGACCCCATTCCCACCACCCACCTGCTCTTCTAACTCCCTGCTCACCATGATTTTATCACCCCCCATGTCATCAGTTGGGCTGTCTTTATTGACCTTGTTGTTGTCCTCTTGTTATTCCACCCCCACTATTATTGCAGTTATAGTAGAGGGCAGTTTGCCATAGTAGTGGCAGGTTTAGGGAATATCATGGGTGTATCCATGGGTGTCCCAAGGTTCACCCCCACCCCCACCCCAGCATACACTCTCACCCCTGAAGATGGGTGTGGGTTTTGATGTGGATGGCAAAAATCTAACCCACACCCACACCCATGGTAGATTAACCCATGGGTAAGCTAGGTATTTGAACAATGGTAGCCTAAAATGTACATATCATACTACCACTACTCAAAGGTTAATAGCATCCTAGCCATAATCCAATACATCATCCACCTTGTCCCCAATCTCAGAAAGTGCAGCAATAGCCAACACATCCTCAGACTCAACCAACTTCAGCAAACTCCAATGACCTACACAAAGAAGGGCCCAGGTGGATTGAGCAGACAATCAATTGTGCACACTGATTTAACATGAATATTTAGCTTGGTAGATTATAACTGATGAGAGACTGACATACCCATGGCAATCCAGTACACTTCAGAGGAATCTGTGAGTGAGTAGTAGCGATTTAATGTATGTTTTGCCACTTTTGCAGCAGTACAGATTGCTGGTGATAGTTTGCAATCACAACTGAATTTTGCCAGTTTGTTATCTATGAGGTCTATTGCAGAAATCACTATTGCTAGATGAGGTGTAGCCTACGAGAAGAACAGCATTGCATCCTTCAAGATCTAGTCACCAATTAGTTAGTACAGATGTCATGTGGTAAGCACAAGACATTGGTGTGGGTATCATCAAGACGTTGTACAGTTTACCCAACAACTCCCATTCCTCTTCTTCCAGCTTGTACCTCCTGCATTCTTGCCCCTGCATTATTCTGTCAACCACTTCTCAATTATTTCTGGCATATTTCAACATGTTGTATGTTGAATTCCAGTACATGGCCACATCTAATGGCAAGAGGGTTATTGATACTTTCAGCTCTTCAAGAATGTGCTTCCACTTGGGCAACAACTTGGTACTTGATCAGACAATCATGAAAGACAACTTCCATATCTGTGGGGTTATTGTTGATCATTCATGACAGTAAGTTCTGGACTTAACCATACCTTTGTCAGTGCTAATTGGATTGGCCGCACTTTCCTTTGTAGCACATTTCATTCATCCTTGGTCATCTCATCCAGCTTGTTTACCAATCCTTCAATATTGTCCTCAATATCATTAATGTCATCACTTTCATCATTGTTTATGCAAGATTTGTTATCTTCCTTGCTCAACTTGGTAAGTTCTCTGTCCACATCCACTTCAGCCTGACTTCAACCATCCTCATTCTCAGTTTCAGTGCCGTTTTTTTTACTCTGAAGCACAAATGCCCCTAACAATGACTTTGCAACCAGGTTGACTATGTAGAGAAAGCAGCATGCATGAGTTTATTGCCCCCTAAACTCAAGCACATTCTCTTCTAGGCTGTCAATCATGATGTTGTTGTTACTGGCATTATCACAAGTGACTGCCAACATCTTTAATCAAGTGAGTCCATACTGTTCTCTGCTCTCATCGAATACAATACTGACTTTATCAGACACTCCAAACTCTACCAGCACCTTCTCAAACACATTTGCAAGTGTCATGCTGGTATACAACTAGTGAAATAGTACTCAGCATACAACCTGATCAACATGTGAGTACTTGCCTTAGCAACCTTCACCATGTCAAGTGGCATTGACAACAACTTGCCTTGTTGCTCTAGGTGTACACAAATTGCAACAAAAGACTGATGGTTTGGTGATGTCCAGGCATCTGTTGTGAAACTCAAACAGCTGTCATATTCCTGGTATGTGATCAGTTCAAGCTCATGTGCAGATACCATTAATAAACCCACAACATCTTAGCCAAGCATTGACAAGTCCTTTGGAAGACATGCCAGACATCTCATGAGATGGTTATTAGTGCAGGTATGTAGTATTTAGGGTGTCTGGTCTTTATCAAAGACAGAAATCCTCAATCCTTGATGATACTAAACAGGTGCAAGCTTTTGAAGGAATGGGATAGGATGGCAAGTTCTAAAATGGTCCTCTGGTGTGCAGTGCCAGGGAAAGGATAATCACCAAGTGAAGAGACTCACTTGACTTGCAAAGTGCTTGGTGAAGGTATAGATGTAATCTCCTTGGAGATTAGATAGTGGGTGATAGAACGATATGAAAGAAGTGAAGATAAAGGCTTATTGTAATCATAAATACATGAAACTATTTATATTTTTCAGGTACACATGCAAATTTCCTAATACAGCACAGCAATACCAGGCATGAGGCTGCCATGAGGCATTGGGCTATGCCAGGCTGTGTGCCATGAGGCACTGGGCTGTGTCAGGCTGTACATAATTGATACTTAGCTGACACTGCCTCCCTATTATTCTGCACTGCCCTATTGCAAATACACTATAATGCTGACAGATGCTATGCTCAAGGCTATGCTGCTGACTGAGCAGCTTACCAATCCACTTTATAGCATGAGTCATACTCATTAGTCATGAGTAATGCAGAACATCTATGACTGATCCTATCAGTCTGGGTCAATTCGAGTCAGTCCACTATCCAGAGTATCCAGTTCCAGACTGTATATCTTCGGACTGTCTGAATCCAGACATCCATACCTCCAGACTACAATCTGGAGTACCAGAGTTCAGTCATTTCGACAGCTTTTGCACACCCATCTCACTATCTCTGCCCTGGAGATCTATTAACAATGCCAGGGACAATAGCATGTGCTGAAAGCATACCATGTTTTCTTTGTGTATTGCCAATGGGAACAACTAATTTTGCCATTCCCTTTCAGTTCTAGCACTGTGGTGATCTTACCACTGTGTAAGATACCTTCAACAACATTGGTATGTGTCTCTTGTTTGCTCTGTCCTTTTGTAGTACTCAAAGCCTCTTCACTCCAGCACTTTTGCACATGCTTGCACATGTTCCTAGTTGAGTGCACATCTTTTTTATTGAGAAACTGACAGATGGTGATTTTGCAACCATGGGCAGAGTACCTGAACATATGGCAACACCACCCATCCACCATATCAATAGTTGGCATGGGCTCAAAAAAGGCATATATCAGTGAATTCCATTCCTTTATCATACCTTCTGTTTACTCATATCAGCTTCTCACTTCACAAGGGTTGTTATGGAGTATGAGATGCACACAACTGACTCTCTGCAGATTCTTCAGGTATGTCACTGTTATCAGCAAAGGATTCAGTGTTATCATTGCTAACATAGTCAACCTCATTGCTACTTCCAGGAGCAGACTTGTTGGGGGCTGGCAAGCTGTTGTGTGGCCCAGGATTTGCATCTTAATGGGAGAATTGATCAGTGAGTCATTTTTATGTACTCAATCTGATCATACCCATTCTTTTCTGCTTTGGCTCCATGCTAACTTCTATGCCCTCATCAGGCAGTCTCCTTTTGAACAGATGTTTGGTCTGGTCATTGAATGCAACCTGTGCCTTAGGTGTAGGCTTGGACTTCCATTTGGAGGGGTTAAAAGCCATTGCTGAGATGATAGATCTATGTGAGATTGAGTTAAGGTTGTATGGTGGCATTGTTGGTTAATTTTTTTCTGTATGCATTATATAATGCTTGGGGCATGTTACATAACTTTTGGAAGCATGAGTCATCCCCCATATATGGACACCCCTCCCTATGGGTGCCAGGTGGGTGGGGTGTGTGTGAAATGCCAACCCCCACCCCTACCCATGGAACACCCCCACCCCATACCCATGGTATTCCCTAGGCAGGTTGTTATGCTCCCTCATTTCCATGCCAGTAGCACTGGTCAATGTGCCACAGCTACATCATCCCTCTTGTCCCAGTTGTCATGATGGTGTGCTATTGTGCCCCTCCTCCTTGTCATAGTCATCAGGGTATTTAGTTTGGTTGTCCTTGGGTCATTGTGAGTCAATGCATAGGCCTCAGAGCTCCAGATGCCAGTGAGTGGGCACCAAAATAGATGGGCAGACTTACCATCAAATGCACATACAGGTGCCTAGACTGGACCTCTCTCATCATCACCCTGTTCTCCTTGTCATTGTGTGGCAATTGTGTTGGTGGCAGGTGTGTTATCTTGTAGCCTATGCCAGCTTTGTTAGGTGGTGGTGGCCTGGTCAGCACTGCACACACTGTTGAATATGCACACAGGTGGGCTTGAAGTGGACTGTCCTCATTCTCATTGTGTTCCTGCTCACTCTCCTCCTCATTATTGTGTGGTGTTGGTTTTGGTGCACCATTGTGTAGCCTTTGCTAGCCTTGTTGTTGCATGACACTATGCTGGTTGACGTGCCACTGTGCTTAAGGTGGCAGTACCACCCTTGCCCCATAGTTGTCATTGTGTAGTGGCAATGGTACACCTTGTGTAACCTCTGCCCACTCTATTGTCAGATGGCAGCAGTAGTGAGCTTGACATTGTGCTGGTGTTGCTGGTGTGACGTGTAGATGGAATAAGTCTACAGAAATGTAAGTACAAGTCTAGTCAATGGGTAAATGATATCTCACCTCAGGTGACTACAACAGAGTCAACTGAGGTAGGACAGGCTTGAAGTGAATTAAAAATGAGTCTGTGATTAGTAAGCATATGTGGCTATACAGTAATGTTGAATAAACTCCAACACTCCCCCTTAAATGACATGAAGTCTGAGTTTAGAAGCAAAATGCTTAGCCTTAGCAGAAGGGAGAGCCTTGGTCAATATGTCAGCAACCATACTATCAGTAGGGCAATAAAGCAGAAGAATGGAACCAGCAGCAATGGAAAAATGAATAAAATGATAACAAATGTCTACATGCTTGTTATGTGCATGATAATTGCCATCCTTCATCAGCATAATAGCAGATTGGTTATTGTTGTAAAGTGTCATTGGGTTGTGAAGTGGCTTGAATATTTCACTGATGAGGTGATGGAGTCATAAGGCTTCTTTGGCAGCATGTGTGGATGTGACGTGCTCAGCATCCATGGTTGAGAGTGTAACAAGTTCTTGTTTGCACAAGCTCCAGGATATGGCCCCTCTGTCTATGAGGAATGCATAACCAGATATGGCGTGGCAATGTTCCTGTGTTGTGCCATCAGTGTTAGCATAGCCTATGAGGTTCCTTGTTTGGGTCCTGTAGGTCAGCATCCATGCTTTGGTACCAATTAGATAGTGATAGACATGTTTAAGTGCCTCCCAATGTGGTGGTCCAGGGTTCTCCATGAATTGCACTAGTGTTGATATGACGAATGCTATATCTGGGTGTGTACCCACCGCCAGATACATGAGTGATCCTAGTGCTGTATGGTATGGGACCTGATGCATATTGGTCATATCAACAGCTGACAGTGGTGATTGTGACCATGAGAGCTGGGTGCTTGGGTTTATTGGGATGGAAATGGGTTTCTGGTCAGCAAAATGGTCCTAGGTTAGTGATCTTGAATCGTGATCTGATTTCATCTTTGAATGCTTTCACCAATGTTTTTGATGACCCTGTGACTGTACAGTCATTGATGTGTGATGTAAGGATGAGTAAATCATTGCCTATGCATGCCATGAATATGCCCCAGTTAGCCCCAGGTCAGCAAGTTTGCAGCTGAGCCATTGGTATTATTTTAGTGTGCCTTGTTTTGACCCATACAATGCTACACATAAACACACAACAAGGTCCTTGCCTCATTTGTCAATACCAGGTTGTAGCTCCATAAACATAACTTCATTTTCATCAAGCTGATCATTGAGAAAAGTTGAGTGAAAGTTGAAAACGTTGATATCCCAATCATAGTAGGTGGCAATGGCAAGGATGAGGTGCAGGGATGATAGGCGAGCAACTGGGGCATACATTTCATAGTAGTTGACACTGTGTACTTGCATGAACCCATGGGTGACAAGTTACACTTTGTTATGCTTGGCCTAGGTAAGGTTGAGCATAGCCTCAAGAATCAAGGGTTCTAGGTAGTCACTTGTCTCTGCAACGAGAACACTGCCTTTCACTACAGTGGGATCAAAGGGGAATCAAGGGTTCAAAGAGCACCTCTTGTTTAGAGGAAGGTGCAAGTTCTTTGAAAAGAGCACAAGAGAGACAATGAAAGTTCAAGGTCAAGATTGAGGAGGTCTAACTTAGGGTAGAGGGTAGGTACTCAAAGGTTTATATACTAAGTGGAACAAACAATGGTAAACATAGGGTGAGTCATGAGACATGAGATGAATGAGTCACAATGTGTAAGAGAAATGGAAGAATGAGTTATGAAGGAGTAAACCTGATGACGAGCAAATGCAATTGGATTGGATGGGTGAGTCATCAGGGAAAAGAAATGTGTCCACATACACGAATGTCCAAAAGGGGGACAAAAGGGAAAATGTAACATTACTCCGGTACTAGAGTCGAAACTCCAATGAAGACACTTTAGTAATCATTCCTGGTAGGGGATCTGGTGATATTGTCCCAAGGTGTCTGATCCCAGACATCTTTGTGGTCTACTGGAGAAGGAGGATGAGGGAAAGTGCTATGATGGTGGTTATGATGAGGGGGTCTCCCTTCAGTGGTGATATAAGTGGTTCGTCAACCATGGTGGGTGGATAAAGTAGAAGATCTTGAAGATGTTGGTGGTGTAACACGAAGTGTACTCAAGAGAGTGTTTGACTTAACCCAAGAGAGGCGGACACTCACGAAGAGATACTACAGTGTCTCTTCTAGCAAGCTAAGTGCGAACTAAGGATAGAGGATGATGGGTGATGACGAGAGAGCATACAGGTCTTGAGAATCGCTCAAGGACAAAGAATAAGTACAACAGAAATTGTAGATTCAGAGTGAAGAAACTACAAGTACACAATGATTGGTATATAAACGATTCTATCATGAGAAGATAGAATGTAAAGGAACATCATGGAATATGGGGATACTAAGCTGTTGTGAGAGAGACAACTGCGGAGGTTATCATCCAATAGAATCAAAGAGAGCAAGAAAGAAAGATGAGACTAGCTTGAGACATCCTAATGATGAAGAGATAGTGTTCGTAAGCATAGCGGAACATAAGTGGAAGAACTGTGATAGGATGAAGGACACAAAGTAAGAGGACTGAGTGAAAAAGGAAGAAAATTGTAACAGGTGGTGAGGATGGAGCCCCCAACACCCCAAATTAACCTTTGGAAGATTAAAAAAAAGGCGAAAGTGAACAGAGACAACCCTGATGATAATTCTGGGAATGTCCCTTCCAGAACAGAGATGGTGATGCCTGGAGAATTCCTGACATCACAGACTTTTAGCAGCATGACTACTAATAATGAGCACATAAGCCCATTAACATCAAACACTTTGCAGGTCTTACTACAGAACCTGCATCAACCATTTGAATGGAGAGTCCACTCACTCAAGTGTACACCAAGGAAGTGTATCCCACTCTCCATGCACAATCTGAGAGGGACCTCCCCTCAACCTATGCATTGCTATGGCTGTGGTAAACAATTTTCTTGATGGGATATGTCAACAGTGGCTAATCTATGGCCATGGTCCTGAGGGATTTCACAACCACAGTGTCAATCCTGGAGAATATCATGCTATGACAATTGAACACATCAGGCAAGCACTCAGTCTGAAAAATATAGAAGAATATTCCAGCAGGGCTACTCATTAAGATAGAGGGTGAACATGTCTGCAATGCCCTCTATAGGGAACCCCAAATGGAAGGTTCCCTGCCTCAGAGTGCAAGTGCTCCAATGAGCTCCAATGCTCCCCAAAGGGGGCTTGCCCCCAATATGCCAAATCACCTGCACTATCTGAACAAAATTCAGATATCATCTGACATATATGGGGACAGCAGCACAAAAAAGCAATGCTCCACATGGCAGCACATGATCACATTGCTACCAGAGTTAGACATAAAAGGAGGAACTTGCCTTCTCCTAGCAATGATGACATTGATAATGATCATTGCTCTCTGTTTGACAGAAACAGAAAGTCAAGCAATGAGGGCAACGCCCCTCATGATAATCACTCAGAAAAAGTTCCTGAAAGAGGACCTCTTGGTAAAGGACCTCCTGGTAGAGGACCTTCTAGAGGAGGACCTCCAGACAATCCAGATGACAACAGCAATCAATTGGACAGTGGGTTAACTCAATGACTTTTCTACTGAGATTGATGAGCTCTCTCCTAAAAGACCTTGTCTTAGTCCAGAGATCAACATCTTGCATCCGCTTTGGTGTCAACCCCCTCCCATCTCCAACCTTCTTTCAGAAATGCAGATCATCCCTCTCAAGCACTCAAGTTCCAATTTCTGTAACAAACTCCTAGTCCCCTCTCGCTCCCCACTCCTTCAATCACCATTTATACCTGGTGACTCATCCTTCTTTACAGAGATGGACATTCTGGATGAGAACCACCTTGTCCATCACTACACCTCTTTTCTGGTTGATCAAAGAGAGGGAGGATATGACTTTGACCTCCATGAATGCACCTTTGATATAGATGCATTGATGGATATGTACTATGACCTCATGTTCTTGCAGAAAAGGGATCACAGGTCAGTTGATCACCTCTTACCTGCTACCAGTCCAAGCTTACATGACAATGCTGCTTTAGCACATAATTATTCATCATGTATAGTTAGCTCTACAGTATTTACACAGGATGTAACCGTAGTTAGTGAAATGGACACTTGTGCACATGGTTTGAATAACAAGTGTGATTACTGTAAACCCAAAAATCCAAGGTGGCAAGTGTTATTGCTGTGTGCAGTGCCCACTCCTTCAGTGAGCTGGAATGCATTTTTAGTTAACTCCTTAGGGTCTGAAGATACTCACATGCTTCAGTATGTTGTCAAACTCAGATGTATCTTCTGCACTGTTGATCCATTGCTGCAGCTTGGGGACCCACTTTCTGAGTTCTTCATAGCTCTTATAAGATTCATTTTCCCTGGGAAGATATTAGCTAGCACATTGTGGAAAATGTATCACTGACTCTACACTAGATAGCTGGCTATCTACCTCTGGGTCCCTTTGGCATTCTGCTTCAACCAGCATATCCATGACATTGAAATTTAGGTTGACAAGTCTTTTCACAGCTTGTCCACCTAAGGATAAAAAGTCAGATAATGAGGTTGATGTGTTAGTAGAAGGAAATTAGGATACTTAGATATTTTCCCAGAAGTCTGGTTTGCCTTCAATTGACAAATGTCAGATACCAATGATGCTATCTGAAGTTGCAAAGTGGAAGGCGGGGGCTGCAAGTTGGACATGGCTGGAAGTCTAAGTGCAGGAAGGGGCAGTGTTTGCTACCATCCACAAATATCACAAGTCATTAAATACAAAACCAACTGAGCACACGCCAACTTACCATATACAAACCCAAGGTTGACTAATTCCGGACTCAGGGAGACATCTATGTAATATGAATAATAGTGACAGTCAGCAGATACAAAGCATGCCTGGGCAATCTGTTGGCTGCTGACATGTTGATCTAATTTGTAAGTAAAATGGAGACAAATGGGCTGAGGGCAGACTTGCCTATTATGTCAAACCTGATGGGGGTTGGATAACTGATCTGAGGTCCAAGGTCACTAATCAATGGGTAGGATGAAGTAGTCTTAGGGCCTGCCCACAAGCCTTGTAAGTGAAATGGAAATAACATTACATCAAATCTGTAGCTCCCACCCCAAGACCCTCAGCACCAGCCTGGGTTATGGGACGTTATTCAATGTTATTGCCCTTCCTGCTAGCATCACATGAAGAAACTACCCTTGGATATTGCTCCATCCAAGCCAATATCACACGCCTCGTACATCTATAAGACAAGGAAGTGAAAGTAGGAAAGCAACTTATATCCTGGCCCGACACAGGACCCTCCAATTCCCTCAGTTTCCACAGCTTCCAAGGAAGCTTCAATACAACATATTTATTACATTCAAGGACAACTGCAATGTTCACTGCTACTCACATGTAGTGAGGCAGATGCATGAGTGGTAAGCAATCTTGAGCCATTCATGTCATGGGAAGCACTCATGTTGAATAGGCTTAGATCCTACATATATCAAATTGTTTGACTCAATAGTGAGGACAAGGCAAGAGCATTCCTTGCGCTGGTAGGGAAGGAGTCTTATATGCAGCACTTTATGAAGCTCAGCTTTGCAATGTTGGTTAGTCTCCCTATCATGGGAGAGATCCTTTTGTTGTGCCAGAATGTTGACAACCTCACTATAAAAAACTGTGTTCACAATCTCACTAGTAATACAAACCCTTTACTGGCACCTATAGGACACCTACTCCGGATCAAGACCCTCTATATGGTGTTAGCCACAAACGAAGGCCAGCCATGCATCATCTTACCTTTATTCAATCGACTCTCACAACTCCACCTGGGGCAATCCCTTGTCTCGAAGAAATCAGTTTCAAAGGGCTTCTCCTCACTTCTGAAACTTACCCACCTCTTGTTGTTCTGGATGATGAGTTATTTCTGCACCTCAGATCTTATAGCATTTCTCAAAAAGGACTCAAGTGTGGTCTTGGTTTTGTGGATTAGTGACTGGGTGCTTGAGAGTGGTATTCGGGGGGACTTGTCGTCATGAAGATTACAGGACCCTCGGGTGGTGATCTTCTGAGCAAACCTAATGGCTGAATATATAGCTACTGGCAGCTTCTGGGAGTATGCTGAGTGCATTGTAAAGTGGTGGGCAGACAACCAAGGTACGTGTTACTCACATTCGTTCTGTCTCTTCTGTCTGTGACTGTGATCCCAAATAGTAACAGATTGGGAATATCCACTACACCTGGCATGCCCATGCTTCTTTATATTGCATAACCGAGAATGATATACATACAAGGAGAGTTTAGAGGGTGAACCTGACAAGGCAGCAAGTATGAGTGGTGATCTGATAAATTAGGATGAAACAAATATAGAACAGGCATACAAGAGAGATAAAACATTACTGGGAGATCTGACAATGTGGGCAGTGAGGATTTGAAAGTAGGATACCTTCAATCAGGAATTTGTGTGTAAATGGTAATGAAAAATGTCATAGATATAGAGAAAACCGTAGGAATGGCAGGAAAATGAGACACCCTACAGAGTCTTCAACCCCACTGTCACTTGGTGGTGACGGGGTGACTTGATGAACACAAAGTCCAAGAGCATTCTTAGTGTGACAATCACAAAGTCAAACCACTGAGGCTAAGAGTGAATGGCACAAAGCCAGCTTGTTGAAAGAATGGGTGGTAGAGACATGGAGCAGACATCAGCAAACATGATCAAAGGTGCTATGATATGGCAGCAAAGATACTGACAGATGATGCTGGCTGGTGGAGTGGTGTCTGCCAGAGACGATGAGGGCTGTGACTGAGTTGCCATTTTTGTCACTTTGGCTGTGTGGCAGATTGGTCATTCCATCTACCCTAATTTCACAGGTCACGTGTTAGTCCGCTTGATAGTAAGATGGGCGACAGTCTTGAAGTGTTGCATCACATATTGTAGAGCCTTCTTGCTACCACTATTGAGCATGTTGTAGTGTTCTTCTTGCCAAGCAGCTGCACTGGCAGTAGGAGGCAAGTTCAGTGATATCTAAATGAGAGAACTTACCTTGATCACCCTCCTGATTCACAGCAAATTCATCAATAACACTGTCTATGAACTCTGTGTCCACATCCTGTAAGCACATAGGGTAGACACATGTCTGAAAGAAATATTCAACCATTCATATGTAGACAGAGGTTTTGATATCTTTAGCCAGCTCAGGACAAGAATGCCCAAGGTTGGTGTGATAGCAGGTTTGGGCACCTCTTGTGATGCCCTGGGGGCTGAAAACCCTGTCAGTCAGATAAATTTTACTGATATAAACCTACCCATTTGAGCCTCTGTGTAATGAATTTGTTCTGTCTGAGATTGATTTCAGGTGTGCAAGGATAATGGCGAAGTTAGGGCTCTGGCACATGGAATGAGGCCTGTGGTGGTCAGTATGTGCAGATTATACTCTCAACCAAAGGCCCAAAACCAATTGCTGATAGGTCGCCATGGAAAGTGTCAATGGGAGAGATGATAGGTGCTGTCATCAAGGAAGATGGGTTGCCAAAAAGAAGTTGATCGGGTCTAATGGAACTAGGTGGTTGACTGGAGAGAGTGGGATAATGGACTGCTGGGAGAGCAATGGTAGAGGCTGCTACAAGATAAGAGAGGTTGCTAATAAAGAACCAAGACTGGTTCTGATTGGGTCCAACAGCGCTAGAGGATTGGGTGGCAAGAGGGGTGGTGAAAGGTGGGTTGGGTCTAGCAGTACCAGGAAATTGTGTTGCAAGAGGATGGGAGTGGAAGGTAGGTACCACCACTAGAGAAGACTGGTCACCAAAAAGAAGCTGGTCAGGTCGAACAAAACCAGATGGTTGTCTGGGGAGAGAAGATGGGTTGGGTTTGACAGCTCCAGGTAATTGGGTTGTGAGAGAGTATGGCACATTGATGTCAAAAGGATTTTGGAGCATTTAGAGAAAGTTGGACTGGTCAGAGATAGGGAAAGACCAGTTCAGTGCAACTGCACCAGGATAGGGGAGGTTGTTGATGGGGAAATGGCTAGTGACAGTGAAGGATTGGCTGGATTCTAGGTTGGATTAGCTGGATTCAGGGTAGGACGACTGGTGAGAAACTTGGTGGCCAGGCTACATGAGCAGTTTGATGATCATTACTGTGTGAGAGAGAAAGTAAGCAAGATATCAGATCTCTGACCAGCAGGTGGTGTGTTGGTGGCAGCAAGTCCTGTGTAAACCTTGCTGTGATATGTGATATGGTGACTGGGAGAGGCCTTAGTGATGATCCAAATACAGTCATGAGAGAAAGTTAATTATTGCTATACACCAGTGGACAGCACAAAGTTTTGTTTGATGGGGACAGTGTGGCACAACCCTTGAAAAAGATGCAAAAATGCATTTTAAAAAGAACATAACAGAACAAATATGTGATGTAGAATCAAAAGTAGGGGACACAACAACATGAATACAAAGAACATGTGCTACAATTCTCAAACCATACATTATATGTGAATGTTCAATGTTGAACAATTGCTAGGTGTCTAGAATAACTATTATGCTTGTAATTAACAAGATTTATCACTCACTGTGGTTACTACCACTTTAAACATGGTTCACATTTGATCTTACTCCCACCACATAAAAATCAAGTGCATTCTTCTGCTTCAAGGATATCAAGCTGGTGGTTGGCAGTAGAAGTGAACACAATTTCTTTTGCATATTTACAATGCTTGTACATCACTAACTCCTCTAAGTGTTTTGGGTTAGTGACCGTGAGCTCAAATTCATCAAGGTTGTCCTGATGGTAATGATCAATAT
>JBBPUG010000682.1:0-17289 GCA_038094535.1 Tubosaeta aff. alveolata | reverse complement strand
TGCATTTCATATGTTCTTTTGGCTCTCCTGCTCTCAATTTTCAAGCAAATCTTTCGCAAACTTGGATCTATGATGTACCATATGTATACTACAGTACTGGGTAGTTGCCCTGAAGAATGGATAAGAGTGGTTCCCCCAGCCTTAAGTTCTAACAGTGCCTGTATCCAGTGCACTGCTCTCTCTGAGGAGGACTTGGTGGCAAAGGATGTCACATCTCTGTCCTTGGCCTCTGCTCTTATTTGCGAAGCTGCATTGATCAATTCAGGTTCCTTGAAGACTGTACAGGGTCCATCCATTAGCAATCAGAAGCAGACTATGCGTCGCTGCCAACCTGCCGAAGCATCCAAACATCAAGCGAAGGAAATTGTTATGGGACCCCTTCAACTCACCATTGCTTCTGACTCCGCTCCTATTCTGCCCATCCTGAGCATCCGGCCTAGCTCTGATGCCATACTTGACAGATTTCACCTTGGGGATGACATGATTCCCTGTTTGCACATGTTAATTGGATTGGTCCACAACACCTGCTGGGAGGAGCAGTTGCATCAATCCCCTTGGAATTTGGACTACGAACAAGTGTATAACCTGGCCCATGCTCTCCAGAAGGATCTGGGAATTGGAAAGGAGGTGGTAGGCAAACCAGTAAGTGCCCATTTGAAATGTGTAGTCTGCACTAATTTTTCGTCACCGCTAAACAGAAGAGCTTGTGCATTGTGTTCAGTAGCATCTTACAGCTACTTGGTGCTGCTACACTTCTGTATGGACTTTTTTGGATGGTGCTCATGTTTTATCAGTAGCTATGTTTTTGTGAACTCAGTAACGGTCAATAAAATGCATTGACAATTTTTTCCCTCCTTGCCAATAGATATTTAAGCCCTAATCACTTCTCGGCCAGTCCCCTCCTCTCTGATGGTCTCTCACATCTTTCTTGCTAATCATTATTCTAGTGGTATCCAAGAGGCAGGCAACCCTTTCTAACCTCGTGAAGTCTTCATGCAACGACTACAGTTCACTCACCGAGGTTGAGAAGCAGAATCTTGTCAACAAGTTCAATGAGTTCAAAGAAAACAAGTCCATCAGAGTTTGCATATTCACATGGTCAAGGGTGAATGATGTTACTCAAACCATGCAAACTGTTGAGACTGAGGTTTGCTAAGTGTATTTTACCATTGTTGATTTCTGTCTCACTCGCAGACTCATTGATAGCTTCATAAACTGCAAGCTTGTACTGGTGTAGAGACCATTCTTTACACAACGTGTGGTACTACAGATCTTCCCCTTCGTGGCATCTTCTTTGCAACAGAGGGTGTTGATAATTTCATGGGAACTATCATGAATGTTGATGGCCAGGATCTTGTGAGCAAGATGGAGGGATATGTGGTACAAGGCATTCATGGTAAGCTAGGGCTGTTACTCAACTGCACAAAGTTTGTTTAGTAATTGTGTAGGCACTGCAGCCAACTACTGGCAATGTGTCCAAACCGTACATGCTGAGATTTGTGCAATGATAAATGACCACCTACATATGTGTCCACTACATGATTCTATTCTATAGAACCAAGCCTGACTTAAGTCTAGGTGAGATCACTAGAGACCTGAATGCCAAAATGCAGTGGTTCCACTATTTCTCCTCTATAGTTCAGTGCTACCAAGTCATTATCACTGGATGGCCAGAGGACTGCATACCCTTTGCAAACCTCAGCAGTGCGTTGAGTGCCCTTTCAGATCTAGATATGCTCCTTCAAAAGTGGAAGATGGGTATGATCCAGTGGAAGACAATTAGCAAGGATGAGTTTCAGAGTCTCCGCTGCGAATGGAATCAGAGAATCAAGAGCAGTGAGATAAGTGAACCTTCCCAACACACACACTCCAACAAAGGGACGAAGCACACCTACAACTCCTAAGACAAGCGTTGTCAGACCAAGAAGCACAAAAGTGCTGCTGTCATTCTTGACTTAGAGGGTGAAGATGAGGATGTATCAGGGGATCCTGCTCGGTCCAATGGGACTTCATCTTCGATGTCCTCAAATTCAGGCAACACTGCTTCCCAAGCTGACCCAGTTTCTGATGGCATATTGGCCCTGACCTCATCTACTCAGACGAACCATATCAGCACCACATCAATCTTGGCTCTGACCACTAATTCTGATAGCACTGCACCACTTACTCAGCAGGGCAGTAACTCCACTACGGCTTTAAGTGACTTATCATTCAACTTCACTGGTGCAGAACTGGATTCATTATGTAACCAATTATACAGCAACATTGACACATTTAACCCTTTAGCATCAGGAGATTTCTTTACTTAGATCTTTATAGCAATTAGATATGCCATGCATTTGACTATGCAATATGTTCGTTTCATCCCATTTCGACCACCAACGAGCATTAGTGATAGTGCCTGCATATGAAACCAAGCTACAAAGTGCGGCTGTTAGTATATAGAATGATATGCTACAAAAAATCATACCATACGACAAACAGGTCAAGAGCTCTAATCTGAGGAGAGAGGCAAGCGAAAAGTCCACCACTGCCACTGACAGAGGAAAAAGCAGGCAAAAATGGACTAGATGGGTAAATAACAACAAGCGATGTCAGATAGGTTGAACTGAGAAACTTTCTGAAGAATTCTTCTATATCAAAGAGAAAGTAACAGTAGCAAATGACGACAGAGAGTGAAGGGGCCAAACAACAACAGAAGGAGGGATACAACCTGGACAACAACAAAGAAAGGGGATGGGCATGAGGGTAGCAATGACAGACAATTGAAACTTGAAATAATTTGCTGAAGGCCTGATGAATTTTACTGGTTTTTCATGAGCTCCACCCAAGCCGTACATATAGATTGGACTCACATTGAAAGAATAGCTTCCAATCAGCAGTAGTAGTGGTGTGCACCGGCAGCAGTGGCAACCATGACCAGGGAAGGAAAAAGGGCGACAGAGGCTGGCAGCAAGCAACAACAATGGTAAGGAAGGTGAGGAACAGCGGTGAAAGCAGCAGTGATGGCAACAATAGAGAAAGACAAGTGAGTGACGATGATGACTGGGAAGAGGACCAGCAGCAGCAAAAACAACAGCAGGTGGAGGGAGGGAGTGATAACAGTGAGGACAAGAGTGGCAGTGGCAGCAGCGACAACAACAATGACAACAGCAACCACAATGGAGTGAGAAGAGAAAGGGCATGGGAGTGTGTGAGACTGCAGTGTCGGCACTGTTAGTCACCATGACCTATGTGTAGGGCTGCCACCACTGTGGACAACAGTGGCAATGTTAAGGAACAGAAAGAAAGAGCATGGGAGACAACCTAATAGCGCACCTGATAGATTAATCGCACAGAAGATCCTACTATGGCAGTGCTGAGCCTTGCTGAGCCTTGCCGAGGGTGCTCCAAGCTAGTTGGTAGTATAGTGTCCAAAGCCTAAGTCTAACTAGATATTTGGAGCAGGATTTATTGCTGGGGTCAAGTGAAACGACTTCAATCCAGAGAAGGCATAAATGTCAAGCTGGTGGCAACTTTTGCCAAGAAAAGAGGAAATCACAAGAAGAGAAGGAATACTCCAAGTGAACTTGACTGGGGAGACATCCCAGGCAAGCCCTTGGCCTTTATATACTACTCATACTATATGTACATGTTGTGACCTAATCTACCAATAAGTCACTAATATGGAAATGCCCAAAACCCTAGAGATAAGTGGCATAGCAATGCACAGCACAGAAATGAAGAACATGAGTCAAACGCATGTAAGGCTGTGAACACAGCCGAGATAAGAGACATGAGTCACACATGAGGTGTGGCAGAATGGAAGAGACAGAAATTAAAGGATGAAACATGTTTGAAGTAAATGAAATGAGTCATAGATTGAATTGGGTATGTGTCAGCACTTGAGGCACAGCCTAGCTGTAACATGTATCAAGTCAGCACTTACTGCATGGCATGGCTGTGACCCTTGATAAGATCCTAATGAGGATAAGATAATAAAAGAAAGAGAAAATGTGAGGTGAAATAAATGAGACCATAACATTGAGCAAGTAAACTGTGGAAGCCAAAAAAGGCTTGATGACATAATCCAGGGTTAAGCCAACACTAATATTGGCTTAGCATCAGTGTATTTGGACATGACATTAGTAAAATGACAAACATCTTTTTTTGGCTTGGATGGAACTTAAATTGTCCTGCCGAGCTTACACAGCTTAGCGATCTTGTATCAGCATGGTAAGAGCTGCAAGGCAAGTAAGATCATAAGCTTGTGGTGGACCGGGGGGTCAATTTCTGTTTTTGAATCAGTCTTTTTTGACTGGCAGGGATCACGAACAATGAAATTGTTAGTATCTACAGTAATTATACTGTGAGGGCTGGTGATTGGGCATTGTCATCGTCACAGGGTAGTGGTGTGTGTGCTGCATGCAGCAGGCCATTGCACCTCTTGCCATCCTTACGATAGCCAGCATGTTGTTGCACCCCCTTGTTCTCCCTGCAGTGTGGTGACTATCATGTATCTGCCTTGCCTGTGTTGTGATTGTGTGAGGGTGAGCTATCAGCATCGCCCATGCTTGCCCTGTCATGGTCCCTGTTGTGCTGCACCATTGTTGTCATGTGTGTCATTGTGCTCCCCTCACCCTCGCCATCATGGTGACATGGTGGGTGCGCTATTGCGCCTCTCGCATTCTCCATTGTGGCACACTGCTGCACTTCCATCGCCCCCACCTCTGAGCATTGTGGTCATTGTTGTAGGGGTGCTGGGCATGCCGCTGCATGCTGTCGCCTACCTTGTGGTCGTTTTGGTGGTTGTGGATACCTCACCTCAGCTGAGCCCTCACATGGATGGAGGGCTGTTGTGTCTTCTACTCTCACACGTTGTCATTGTCACATGATGATGGCATGCTGTCATACAGCCCTCGCCTGCATTGATGTCACAGGTGAGTGGGTGGTTGTGGTTGGATTAGGACCATCTCCCTTTCATGGTGGAGATGTGGGTCACTGTCAGCCACGTTTTCTTCAAGTCTGTCATCATTGTCGTCACCCAGGCACTATCTATGGATAAGAAATCAAGAATAAAACAAGAAACTGAAAAAAGTTCAGTTGAAAGGTGTCAGTGGTAGTACTCACTTACTATTAAGTGTTGGCAGGGTTGTTGAAACATCAAGCCTGTGTCATTCCCAAATGGTTGGGACACCAGCCAGAGTGGGTGAAACTACTTAAGTATAATCAAAACATGTGACTTATTGTTTTCAATTTTTGACCAAGTCCAAAGAAACGCACACCACCACACCCAGCACACAAGGGTGAGTAGTGCAATGGACAGGTGCAACATCAACAATGGCAAGAGTGGCGCAATGGCATGTCTGGTATGCCCTCACCAACAGCAAGGAAGGGGGGACACAGGTACATCTCCCACCCACTCTCACACTAATGACAAGGCAATGAGGGGAACGCCAGTGTGTGCCCACAACAGCAATGGCAATGATAGCGAGAGGGCAAAGGCGACACAACCACATGCTGCCACCACCACCATCATTACGACAGCAACAGCAATGAGAACTCATGACGACAACCTTGGAGGAGGCAAGGATGATACTTCCCAGCATCACCACTGCACCAACTACATGATAATGTGGAGGGAGACAGTGCTGCAACAAGGCACATACCACCTAATGGTAGCGCAGTGGCTGCCGTCACTACAAATCACTAGTTTATTTGATATAATTACTGTAACCAATTTCATGGATTCTCATCTTGTGTCTTCACATGTGTGCTAGTAAAAAACACTGGTTCAAAAATGGAAAGTGACCCCTAGTCCACACCTCGAGCTTGCAATCTTATTTGCCTTGCAGCTCTTGCCATGCTTATGCAATATCGCTAAGCTGTATAAGCTTAGCAGGACACATAAAAGCCAAAAAAAGATGTTTGCTAATTTACTGATATGATTGTTGTTGTAGAGACTGCTCATGGAAGACTACAATGGCCTTCATTGCCATCTAATGATATGATGAGTATTTGTGTCCCCTGCAGACTGTGCTAGATAGGGGTGAGGCAAATAATGAGTGGAAGACTTACATCACAAAGTCTGCTTGTAGATTGAACAGTCCCATACTTTATCTCCTGCCATCCAGAAGAAAACATGTGTGTCATTCTAAATGCAAATGTTTAATGATGCTTGGGAAAGTGAAAAAATTGACTTACGAGGTACAAATTCATAGCCAAAATATTGACAACAGAACAGTCAGGCTCAAAGTTGTTCATAGCAGGTTTAACCTGGAGAGTAAGGGCTGTTGTAGTTAGTGATGGGACCCACTACTCAGATGGAGGTGCAAGCAGAGATGTAATAGTGCTTGTGGTCTCCACCTAGGGACTTGAGTTCCTATGATTACATCACAAAAATTGCAGAACTATGATAAGTCTATATAAAGTGTTATAGGGTAATATATGTGCTGTCCGAGTTGTTGTAGTCCTAGCAATTGAGGAGCCTCATAGATGGAGCTCGACAGGAACTGGACAAGTTGGACAAAATGCAGCCATGCCATGAGAGTAGTTAAGTGACTCAAGGATTTGAAGCACCATATATGATTTTCTAGTCATTGCATTGCACTCTAGGCTCTAGTCGTTGGCTACAAAACAGTATATTGCACTAGTAGCACTACAGATAATCTATACATGATATATTGACCACTCCAGGCCTCGACCAGGCAGTCTACAAGGGGATAACTTACATGTGTTGCAACAGACAGGTTAACTTGCATCAGGAAATTAATGCACAGCTTATTCACACTTATGTACTTATCGACTACTGATCATACTACTTATCATTTGCCAAGCAATAAGTTAAATTTAAGTGAGTCTCAAGCTTGCTATATATGGCATGCAGCCAAGCAAGTGATCGTCAAGTCTCCCAATGTCCTTGTCGGACTACCCAGCAAAAGAGCCCTCCACTTGCCTATCTGCCTCCAAGTTGGTTCAAACATTGTCAAGACTGTTGCTCTCGTAGACTGTGGAGCAACTGGTAATTTCATCGACCCTAGTCTCGTCCCTGCCCTTCGGATGGGAATCAAACATATCCAGAAACCCCTCATGGCCTACAATGTCAATGGCTCTCCCAACCAAAAGGGAGCTATCAAATACAAGATCTGAGCAAAAGCTCAAATCTCCTCGTTCACTGATCACCTCGATCTCATGGTTGTCGCCCTCGGCAAGTGACAGATCATTTTAGGAATGCCCTGGCTGAAACAATGGAACCCTACCATCGATTGGATCCATGGTATGGTAAGTATTAACAAGGAAACTCCATCCCGGGACGCTGTGGTACCTCTGTGTGAGCGTCTGCCCCGGGATGAGATTAACAAGGTAACCCTCTCAACCCAGCTGGCTCAACAAGTGGCCAAACAAGAACATGAAATCCTGACCTGGTGCCAAGACTACGAAGATGTATTCTCTGAGAAAACCTTCGACACACTCCCTCCTCATCGATCCTATGATCACACCATCGAACTTAAACCCACCTTTGTCCCAAAAATTGCCAAAGTCTACTTGTTAAACCCTGTCGAAAAGGAGGCCTGTCGCCTCTTTATTGAAGAACACTTAAAAACCGGTCACATTATCCCATCAAAGTCCCCACAAGCCTCACCTTTCTTCTTCGTACCCAAGAAAGACGGTTCTCTTCGTCCCTGTCAGGACTATCGATATCTCAATTCGTTCACCATCCACAATGCATATCCCCTTCCTCTCATCTCTGATCTCATCAATGACATGAAGAACTCAACCCTGTTCACCAAGTTCAACATACGATGGGGATACAACAACATCCGAATCCGAGAAGAGGACCAATGGAAAGCGGCGTTCATCACCCCACTTGGACTCTTTGAACCCACAGTAATGTTCTTCAGCTTCAACAACGCTCCCCCCACATTCCAGGCTTTCATGAACCATATCTTTGCTGATATGCTTGCGGAGCGCTGGTTGAAAATCTACATGGACGACTTAGGCATTCATACCAAAGATGACATAGAACTCCACCACGATCGTACACGTCGAGTCTTACAACGACTCAAAGAACACAGTCTCTCGCTCAAGATCTCCAAATGCTCCTTCGACACCCCTCAGATGGAATACCTTGGCATGATCATCAGTCAAGGGCGACTCGAAATGGACCCTGTCAAACTTGCCGCCATCAAGGATTGGAAACCCCCAACATCTGTCAAAGGAATCCGCAGTTTCCTCGGCTTTGCCAACTTCTATCGGAAGTTCATCCCCAACTTTTCCAACATTGTTGCTCCCCTTGTCCTCCTCACTCACAAAAATGAACCATGGTCATGGACCTCCCTCCAGGAAACTGCATTCCGCTCACTCATTGCTCAGTTCTGTTCTGCCCCAGTCCTAGCTCTCCCAGACACATCTCGCCCCTTTTCTATCATGACCAATGCCTCCCTGATCACCTCAGGAGCTGTTCTCCTCCAGGCCGATGTCAATGGAGATCTCCATCCTTGCGCCTACTTCTCAAAGACATTCTCCCCGGCAGAACGTAACTACGACATCTACGACCAAGAACTCCTGGCCGTCATCCTCGCTCTCAAGGAATGGCGACAATACCTTCTTGGAACCTCACACCCTGTCACAATTATCACTGATCACAAAAACCTCTCCTTCGTCAAAGACCCTTGCAAACTCTCTCATTGTCAAGTCCGCTGGTCCCTCTTTCTCCTCGACTTCGACCTCATCTGGAAAGTAACCCCTGGAACCCAGATGGGCCCAGCTGATGCCCTTTCCCAAAAAGACTCTATTGACACCTCTGCTGACAACGCCAACGCATCTATCCTTCCTGACCCTGTCATCATTAACGCCCTTGACCTAAAACTCTTTGACTACATCCGATCCTCATCCTCGACCGATCCACTGGTCCTTTGTGCACTCAAAGCCATGGAAGAAGCAACACCTTTATTCCCTCGTTCCACACTCGAAGATTGGTCATTCGATAATGGCCATCTCTTCTACAAAGGTCGTTTATATGTTCCACCCTCATCCTGATCCACGCTTCTCCATAGTATCCACTCCTCTCCTACCACTGGCCATGCTGGTCAATTCTGCACGAAGGCAATCCTTGAACAAGACTTTTGGTGGCCTGGACTTGGTACTTTTGTCAAGAACTTTGTGGCTGGCTGCGCTGAATGTCAACAATCCAAGGTCAACACTCATCCTACCGTCGCTCCTCTGAACCTGATTCCGTCTTCCTTGTCCTTGCCATTTCGACAGATCTCTGTCAATCTTATCACGGGTCTCCCATTGTCCTCTGACTTTGATTCTATTATGGTCGTGGTCAACCATGGCCTTACGAAGGGGGTAATTTTCATCCCTTGTAACAAAACCATTGATGTAGCAGGAGTCGCTAAACTTTTCTTTGACAATGTCTTCAAACGCTTCGGCCTTTACGACTCCATCATCTCAGATTGTGGTCCACAGTGTGCCTCTGCGTTTGCTCTAGAACTTGCTCGCCTCCTCCAATATGACATTCGACTCTCTACTGCATACCATCCCCAGACTGATGGCCAAACTGAACGAACGAATCAAGAACTTGAAACCTACCTTCGTATCTTCTGCACCAACAACCCCCACTCCTGGTCGGAATTCCTTACTACCGCCAAATTCCATCACAACTCTGTCCCTCATAGCTCCACTAAGTCATCTCCATTCTCCCTCCTCCTTGGTTACAAACCCTGATCATTCCCTGCCCTGGGAAAAACATTCATTCCCGCTTTGTCTGACAAATTGATTGCCCTGTCCAAGGCACGAGAAGAAGCCCTTGCTGCACATGACTCCGCTCGCTTGGCAATGACTTGCCACTCCACCCGCTCATTCTCCCCCTGGAAAGTCGGAGACAAGGTATGGCTGGAAGCCACCAATCTTCACATCCCTTATCCCTCTAGAAAACTTGCCCCAAAACGTCATGGACCCTTCGAGATTTCTCAGGTCATCTCTCCTCTCGTCTATCGTCTCAGACTACCTCCCTTCTGGAAAATTCATGACACATTCCATGCTTCCCTCTTATCTCCATTCAAACAAACTGAAGCACATGGACCTTCCTTCCTTAGACCACCTCCGGACGTTATTGATGACGAAGAAGAATTCGAAGTGGAGGCTATCCTATCGCACAAAGGCCGCCCTGGTAACTATCAGTACCTGATCATATGGAAGGGATACTCTCGGTCCGAAGCAACCTGGGAACCCGAGGAAAACCTCCGCCATGCTCCCAGAATTCTCTCCCCATATAAACGCTCCCACTCCTTGAAGTAACAGTAGACTCCTCTGAGCAGTGTTGTACCTCTTCGTGAGTGTCCTTCTCAGTGGTTAAGCTGGTGCATGTTCTTTCCCCTCACTACGTTACACCCGTTCTTCGTCACCCTTCACCCTTGTGTCTTCTTCTCATTCATCGTTCTGCTTCTCTCCTTGTTTTCTCTTCTGTACTGGTCTAACGGCTCTCTTAATTACCTTTCCCTTCGAAATCAAACAAAGTCACCCTTCCACATATAGTTTCATTTACTTCTATGTCTATTACTCTTCAATCTCGCTCCTCTACCACATCGGACCCATCGCCTTTACGTTCTTATCCTGTTCAACCTTCTTTACTTCCACCTCGTCTTTTGCCTATTCTTTATTCAGCCATCCTCTCTGATCCCACTCTTTGGCATATCATCCCAGAGGATCCTTTGTATCGAAACGATGACACCTTGCATCATCTCATTGGATTGTTTCACACTGTGGTGCGCATTCAAAATCTTCACTTTCACTCCGCTCCACAAAACCTGCCCCCTTCTTTTGGAGTTCCGCTTCACATTGCAGTTGGGCAGTTGTCCGAACAGGTTCTAGACCTGTTAGTACTTAGCCATTTCACCGATCTTATACCCAGGCTTCCCATTCAACTCATACTTCCTACTTTTCATCCCATCTTTTTGTCTTTAGACCCACAGGAACGAGACTTTTATCTCAAAAACGTTACCTCTTGTCCAGAAGGTGGTCAGACTATTCAATCACCTATCCCTGAACCACCTCTCCCAGTTCCCGCTCCTCCCTCTCCTGCTACATCCACATCTCGTACTCTGGTGGATTGTCTATCCTCTCCTCCTCCTTCCTCTCTGTCCTCCAACTCGGACATAATCAATATAGGACCTATATATTTCGACGTGCCTCCCCCACCTCCAGATTCTGCCCCTGATCCATCTTTATCGGCAAGAATGGCTGATGCAGTAAATGGTGCAACCGCCTTAGATGGCTCTTCCTTCGTTGACCACGCCACCCATGCTCGAGTTCGGGCTCTTTACAAACGTCTTGCTGACAGACGTTTGATACTCGACTCTCCCACCCAAGTCCTGGAATCTTGGTTCGTCCTCCAAGATGCCACTCCTTCCATGGTGTGTTTTTACTGCCATTGTACTGGACATTATCGAGTCGATTGCCCTCAATATCACTGCCCTCGCTGCGGCACTCCTGCTCCCGGTCACAGAGCTATCCTCTGTCTTCAATCCTTCTGCGACTTTTGTCATCACTGGGGCCATGGACCATGCATATGTCCTAGCAGACTTTGTGCTCTCTGTAACAACGAAGGTCATGTCGCTGATGACTGTCTTTATGCCGCGCATATGTCTGGACTTTTTGCTGAGGAAGTCACTGATGTTTACAAAGAGGATAATTGAGCTGGTAACTCAATTGTACAAAAGGGGTAATGTTACGATTTTTCTCCCTTCTTCATTGTCTCGTTCCACTTCTTTCTCTTGTTCACTTGTCCCTTATGTAAACCTCTTTTCATTGGACAATTAGCTCCACAGCCGTCTCTCTCACAACGGCGATGTGTTCCCTTATTCCATTGCATTCTATAATATTCCTTTGTCTCACGATAGGAATACATATACCACTCACCCTGTATTTCTATTCCTTACTCTGAATCTACGCAGTCCTGCGTGCTTGATCTTTGTCCTTAAGCGATTCTCAAGTCCTCTGAGTTCCTCGTCATAATCCTCAGTCTCAGTCAATGTCCTTCGTCCTAACTCCTCGAATCTCTTCATCCCAAGTCCTTCGTCCTAGTCTACGATATTTGTCGTACTCATTCTTTGTCCTTGAGCGATTCTCAAGACTTGTGTGCTCCCTCATCATCGTCCTCTGACCTCTGTCTTTAGTTTGCACTTAGCTTGCTAGGAGAGACACTGTGGTACCTCTTCATGAGCGTCTGCCTCTCTTGGGTTAAGTTGAACGCTCTCTTGAGTACGCTTTGCGTTACACCTCCCAACTCTCCCATTCTCTCTGGAGTTGTTGCATTCATTGGAGGTAGATCCTTTGCTGTTTCTCCATCATACCAACCAACTTCTCCAGCATCAGTAGCTTGCTTGTACAGTATGCTGTGGACCCAGGATTTGCCCAGAATTTGTCAATTTTCAGTGGTATTCCGGTGATGGGCCCATCAATAAAATGTGAAAAGAATATCAACAGGCCAGTTAATGAACCACAGACAAGCAGAGACTGGCCAATTGGTGAGATACAGTATGTCATAGATGGAGGAAGAATGTCAATGGGCCGGTCAGTGAACCAGCAACAAGTGGTGATCGGTCAGTTGGCAAGATATGAAAAGGGAACAATTTCAATTGGCTGGTTGGCAGGACATTATATAGGATGGCCCATAAATGGTGGTAGAATGTAAACAGCCCAGTCAGTGAACCATTCACAATTAGCGATCAGCCAGTTGGCGAGATATGAAAAGGGAACAATTTCAATTGGCTGGTCAGCAGGACATTGTATGGTACAGCCCTTGAATGGTGGTAGAATGTGAACAGTCTAGTCAGTGAGTAGCAATCAGCCAGTTGGTGAATGGTCGGAGAGCTTCATTCTATAGGTATATCAGATAGAATTTGCCTGTTCTATGAACTGTGGATTTCCCACAATCCTGGCCAATCTGTCATTCAACATAATTACGCCAAATTGGCCAGGGGTATGACACATTGGTTGGCCGGCAACTTATGAAATTTGTTACTGCAAGGGGTCTGATTTCCTCCATTTTACTGATCGGGTACACTATTTGTATGCTTGCATTCATACTGACTAATGTGATGGTGCAGGATCCTCCGGATGGAACCCCCATCACCCTATATTGTTCCTGCCTGATTGTTCATAGCATCATTGCTGACATCATATGGCAAAAGTACAACAGCGGCGGATTCATACAAGTTGAGTCTTTTACCCTGATTGTGGCAATGATGGTTACTGCCATCACAACAGCCCTACAAAATATTCAACACAGTTCATATTGGCCAAGGTCGGCTCAAAAGGAACATCTGCTAGATATCTATAAGGATGCAACTTCATTCATTGAATCCATTGAATCCTCCCCCTAATACATCACCGTGGTCAAAAACTTGATGTCAAGGGGACCAACTGGGCGATATTTGTATTCTATTTCCAAGTTACTGTCGAAGCAAAGGAGCTTTGGACTCACTTCGATGAGAAGTCCACCAGGCTGACCCTTTTCTCCTCACCCTCTGATGAGAAAACAACTGCACTCACCAAATGGAACAAGGATGAGTCACTTGCCAAGCATCTTCTGACACAACTATCCCTGACTCAATGGTGCTTTGCATCTGAAGTTTTGTGACTGTCAGGAAAATGTGGGTGAAGATTACGAAAGAGTACACTGAGAAAGGGATGTATGCTCAGACCAACTTGCATACAAGTTTTCTCGAATCATGACTGCTAAAAGGGCAGGAGATGCACCATTTTTTGGACTCCCTGTGCACAAAGAAGGAGGAGCTTGCCTCCATCAGTGTTATGATCGACACACAGGACTATCGATCTACAATTATCTGTTCTCTACCCACTGCACTTGCCAACTTCACATCTGCTCAACTTGCTGCTGCTTGCCTTTACGGCACCACCAAGACCATCAAACCAGATGTCTTGATCTCAATCATTATCGAGGAAGCTGAATGACAGAAGGCAAGTGGGAGTTCAAAGCTAGATGGATAGAAGCATGAGCGTGATGAAGCAATGTCAGTTAGAACACAGAGCAAAGGGAGAGGATGAGGGTGCAGCAGAAAATCTTTTTCCAAAGGATGTTGGTGTAATGCAAAGTGTACTCAAGAGAGTGTTCAACTTAACCCAAGAGAGGCAGACGCTCATGAAGAGGTACCACAGCATCTCTCTTAGCAAGCTAAGTGCGAACCAAAGACAGGACAGAGGACGATGACAAGGGAGCACACAGGTCCCAAGAATTGCTTAAGGACAGAGAATGAGTATGACTAAGATTGTAGATTCAGAGTGAGGAACTGTTGTATAGGCAAGCAGGTATATAAGTGTTCCAATTGTGGGAGAATAGAACACTATAGAATGGTATGGAACATGGGGAAACATTGCCATCGTGAGAGAGACAGCTGTGGAGCTATTTGTCCAATGAGATAGCAAGATAAGACAAGACAAAAAGGGAAAGACTGCGGAGTTGAGTCATCTACCTTGGAATAGATATGACTACACGAGGAGGTCATTGGAAGGAGAAAGGTGAGAGGATGAGACGACAGTCAGAGACACTGCTCAGAAGAAGGAATAAGTCTGAGGGTCAATAGTTGGAGTTATCACCCGAAGGAAGTGTTGATAGCCTCAAGAGAGTTGTAATAGACGACGAGAAGAGGAAGAACTAACATGAATGATGAGCGAAGTGTACAAAAAAGAAAGAAGAAGAAAAGAATTGTAACAGTCAGCATGATGGTGAAAAATCAAATGAGTGCTGGGTGTGTGGATCCACCGAGCACAAGTCGCCATTCCATTACCTGCGAAATCAGCAGAAATGCAAAAGATGGTGTTTTCAGTGTTATGAATGACTCTGACGATGAGTCTGTCCTGGGTCTTCTTGATATGAAGTCCTCTGAAGATGAAAGTGGTGATCTCAATGAAGACAACTGGTTCTCAGTTACTGCTGATGATGACCTGTCAGACGATGACATACTAGATTCTGATGATGAAACAGTTTGCCTACCCACTGATGCCATTTACCCTAACCCACAACACTTTTGCATCAATTGCACCAACAGAACACAATTGCTATGTTGTACTCTTTGATTCCAGCTCTACCTGACGGTTGTGCCCCCTTCAACCTTGTCCACCTCATTGTGATGAGGTAAGCGTGCCATGTTGCCATTGGACCATTGGTGGTGGGTCTATTGTTGTGTATGCTTGTTTTTGCTGTTGTCACCATGGGTGTGTGATGGTGGTGGTGGCAGGTGTGTCAGAGATGGGAACACAAGAGGTGGTAGTGCAATCACAAAAGGGAAGTCAAGGATGAAGTTGTACGGTTGTGTGAAACCTCCCCCAGCACAAGATCATACGTGCCATGTGCACCATGTGGTTTCAGCACGGTTGGCTCAGGAAGCGGGTTACCTGACCAAAGCGTTGGCAGATTTGAGTTCCCACATGTTCTCTGCTAAATTTTAGATGAATGTAAGTTACAAAAATGTTAGTAATGTTTAACATTTATGATGACACGGGTGGAGCACTCAGAGAATGGGTGAGTTGAAAGTGGAAGGTGGCTGTGCAATCATATAAGAGAACTGACATGCAATTGGTACTGCCAAGGAGGATAGCTAATGGAGGGGATACAAGCCACAAGTTTGTAAGATGATACAGAAATTCAGAGATAATGTCTAGTAAGTATATATTTGGATAGAGCAAGTGGTAAGCAGTGGTATGATGTATGTAAGCTATAAAGGTGTGTTGGGTATGGATAGTGAAAGTGGGAATTACGGATGAAGAAAACAGATAAGTCATAAGGGCCAGTGATGATTGTGAAGGTTTGCTGAGGTAAGAAAGGATGAGCTAAGATGAAGGATAGAAGCGAAGTGTGTGTATGACAAACAAGGTGCAAACAACACGTATATCTGAACCTCGAACAGCGACAGCGCCGCAATTTAGAGAAAATCACTTTTGTAGAGATGGAGAACCGGTGAGTGAGCATTAAAAAAGGAAATAGAACGAGATGCTAATGAGAAGTGAAATATGCAGAGATATGGAAGTTTTTATTGTAGGAGAGCTTCCTATTGCGATGCAAAGCGAGGATGGGATGCGACAGGAAGAAGTTGAGCAAGTAATTGCGTTCGAGCGAACCACGAATGCGGAATATGTGGAAGGGTTCCATAACGAAGGAGTAGAAGAAACGCTGCTATCTGTGCTTCGAGAGGAGTACAATCGAGGACGCGAACGGACGGCTATCCATCGACTTCAAAAGCGGCATCAAGTGAAGATTGATGAAGGGATGAAGTACTCTAAGGATGATGGGCGACTAGCCTGGGGAGCTCGTGAGCATTTCCTGGACTATTATCTTCTTATTCCAGGGACGAAAGGGCTTGAGGTGTTACTACCAATGAGCCAAGGGGACCCAGGCTATGTGTTCCGGCTTGATTTGCATCGAACCGGGAAGGAGTGGCGAGCGCGGTATGGGGACCTTGAGTTTGATCCTACAGGGCGTATGCTATACATTGGGACGTACCAACAAGAAGAAATCTGGCTTGCGATGGTACCGCGAACGTTTACGCACGAGGACCTTGCTGAAGAAGGGGAAGGTATGGACGACATGCATGCGCGTGGAGCACGACTTGAAGGGACGAGTACGCGTCTGAGCGAAGAGCACTACGGGATGGTGATACTGTTTCTTGGGCATCTACTGAGTCGGCAGCGGTATGGGAATGTGACAGTTCATGAAGCATATCCTGAAGACCTTAGCGTGATGAACCTGAAGCTTGCAACGAATCTTCTGTGAGTGAATTAAACTAATTTCCAAATTTTGCGCAACACCGCAACATGCGGTGTTGCGCAAAATGATGATAAATTTAGAGCGGCACTGACTAAAGTGTTACTAGATATCAACAAGGGGACTCGAGGATCCATGAGCTTCGACGAGTTGATGTTCAGCAACTTCACGACGGAATTGTGGATGAATGGGAAGAGTGGGTCGAACGATCTGTGGCAAGCGGCAAGGCACCCTGGACAACAGACGAATTCCTTCGAGAAAATGTGCCGATCGGGATTGCTGTTCGGTATGGACAAAATCAACCGGTGTGTATTGGAGGAGAAGGGAATGCAGAAGAAGAAGCCAGACACTGGCAGAGAAACCATAATTATCGAAACATGCGGTCTATGACATTCGCGATTGCGACACATATACAGTGAGCAGAACGATAATGTATGGAAAGAAGAACTAACATTGGCAGCAGATCTGTTGAGGTAGCTGAATGGGAAGCACGACCTATTGCTCAAATCCTAGAGGAAAATGGA